>PVJL010006496.1:0-91408 GCA_004026885.1 Lyroderma lyra
TTAACAACAAAAAAACAAACAACCCAATTAAAAAGTGGGCAGAAGAACTAAACAGACACTTCTCCCATGAGGAAATACAAATGGCCAACAGACATATGAAAAAATGCTCATCCTCATTAGCTATCAGGGAAATGCAAATCAAAACCACAATGAGATACCACCTCACACCTGTGAGAATGGCTATTATCAACAAGACCATTAGAATTCTGATGGCAGAATAAATGCCATCAAAGAAGGAATTATGGAAGACTATGGTGATGAAAAGATTTTGGTGTTCAATGGTTTAGTCTGAAGCTATCATAAACATGAAGGTTGTACAGGCAAATGATAGCACTGTAAAAATTTATATAATTATTTATAAAAATACAGGATGCAAATGTATATGAACAAAAGTTTCAACTATTAATAATTATAGAAAAAAGAAAATGAAAATATAAAGAAGCTTACAATTATGAGTAGAGATTTTCTAATATTTTTTAATTATGAAATTTGCATGTTTACACGGTTTTTTAATTTCATATTAAAAATTTTGTTATTTTTTAAAAAGCCCATATTTTATTGTTTTACTATGTAATGTATAATTCTGGTTTTATTGCGTCTGTGTTTATAAAATATGACAATTGTTTATAAAATGTTAAATGCAGCCGTGTGTTGCATAATGACGTTTTGGTCACCCACAGACCACACATAGGCAACAGTGAGATTCCGCATGGCCTAGGTGTGAGTCGGCTATGCCGTCTGTCGGCGTGTAAGTGCGCAGGTGTGTAGGTGTGTAGGTGTGTGTAAGTGCGCTCGTTTGCACATGGAGGAAATCGCCTAACACCGCATTTCTCAGAACATATTCCCATCATTAAGCAGCACGTGATGTACATGCCAGATCTTTCCAGGGCTAAGGGAAAAGATTATGCCTATAAAATAAGCACAAGTGTCACACTGAGTAACCCAGTGCCTGTACCGAAACAGAGTTTAAGCACTTCCTTTCATAATCAATTTCAAATTGGTTTCCACAGAGAAGGAATGTTTTTAAAAATGAGCCACAATTGAATTGAGCCAATTCAATTACCTATGATACATATGAAAGCTTATTCAGTGCATAATTTTAGAATTGTAGCGTGCGCGCGCGCGCGCACACACACACACACACACACACACACACATACTTCACTCATTCGTGTGACCCTGTGCCCCGGGCTCAGAGACTGGCTGCTACCCTCTCCTGCAGTGGTAGTGGAATTCTAACACAGCCTTCACAGCAAAGATCACACACTTCTGATGGCCCGAATCTCCGAGGGCGTAAGGGCTGTGCAGAGGTCTAAGTCCCTGAACAAAAGTGAAACTAGGAACAGTAATGCCACAACTCCAGCAATGCAGCCTCTCCTTAGAGCTCCACTCGTGAAGGTATAGGCTCTGCAGTGTTAAAGCTGCCCCCTTTGTTGGCTCCATACGTCAGTTCCAGAAAAATCGTGAGAGAATGGGAAGTGCCTCCGTTGGGTCTCAGCTTGCAAGAGTCAGGCTGATGAGTCCAGCATTCTGCTCATGGCTTATTTCAAATTCCTCAGCTAACATGGATGCAACAAATTCAGCAGAATTGTCCATAACATATTGCATTGGCAGTATTAGCATCAGTAAGAGTTACTGTTGAGTTATCATTAATACTGTTAGTAATAACATTATATCGCATAATAGAATTCTAGTTCTATAGTATTATATTTGTATAATGTTTTGTGATAACTATAATAGTTATTGATATTATTATTTAATTATAAAATAGTTATAATAAATAAATTTTTATCATAATTGAGGGACTAGAAAAATAATTCCTGTATTTCTTTTTCTCAGAAATACCAATTCTGCATCTGGATAAAAATGCAATGTGTTACATTTTGAAAAGCAGACTTTGGGTTTAAATAGAAAATGTGTGACACACGCGTTTCCTATTTCAATCTCTTCATCTCTTTATCTGCATCTGATATGTCAAATTATCAAGGAACTCTTCAGACAAAGAATAGGACATGTGAATTAGATAAGTGATCACCGGCTTTCATCTTTCATAAACTGTCATAAACTGTGAAGATAAAATCCAGGAAAGATTGATATTTAAAAGTTTCTGTGTGTAGAATGTCTCTGGTCTTGCCATCGTTCTTTTAATGTTTCTCTCTTTTGATTCCGGCAGGTATGTGATGTCCCAAACAGCAGCTTTTGAGGACGGAACTTGAGTAATAAAACCACGCCAGTTGATACTTACAAAAACTGATAAGGGTTTATTTTTAACCCCGACACAAGCTGGTTGTTGTTAGAGGTATAAGATGAAAAAGGTGACACCAGGGATGTGGGGTCACAGTTAACTTATGTAACTTCAATACATTGCAATTTTATCATTATTATTATGGAAAATATTAAAGTATGACAACAAGCAACTTAATTGATGTATTGAAACCAATGAAAGAACATATTGTATTACAAAACTCTCTGACTAAAATAGAAAGCATTTTTCTGTTTCTCTCTAAATTAAAATTTAAAAATTATTGATGCTTTAACATGTTTTCTTTTTTCTTCATGAAAAGTTATTTTAAAAGAAATAATTATCTAAAGATTATTTAAGTATAAGGAAGCTGAATATTAATTTAGAGCAACATTTACAACCATTAAAATGATATAAGATTTAATTATGTAATTTATAAATATTTTTCTCAATAAATCATAATAAAAACAGTGGGACAGAAAGAATACACATGTTGATTCAAGAAAAATAAGAAGTTTGAAGGAAAATATGTGTTTATAGCTAAAAATAAATATATGGATTTTTTAAAAAGTTCTTTATGTTTAAAATGACATGATTGTTAATTTAAAAAACTTCAACTCCCCTCCAAATAAACTACTGCAAGTAGTAAGTGGGTATAACAATGTTTCAGTTTAACAGTTAATATTCAAAATTCAATTGCTTTCTGGTATACCTCAGATGAACAATAGGAATGTAAAATTTAAAAAGTAACATGGGCAATAACACCCAAGAAAGTGAAATATTTAAGTATAAATCTAACAGAAATCGAAAGTGTTCATATGCAGCTAATTATAAAACTCTGATGAGATAAATCAAGACAAGATTTAAATAAATGGAGAGATACTTAGTTTCCATGGATTTTAAGATTGCATGTTATGAAATAAACTGTCCACAACTTGAGCTATAAGTCGAACGCAACCCTATCAAAATCCAAGAAGGCTAGCGTGTAAATCTTGACAAACCGATTCTAGAGTGTATGTTGAAAGGCAACAGACCTAAATGAGTCAACAATATACTTGAAAAAAAGAATTGGAGGACTCACAGTACTCATTTTCAAGACTTACCCGAAACTGCAGTAATCAAGACTGAGTGGTAACTGTGCAAAGAATAGAATAGGCATACAGATCAATGGAACAGAATAGAGAGCCCAGAAATAGACCACACAAATATAATCTACTGATATTCGACAAAGAAGCAAAGATAATTACAGAAGAAACTTGAGAACAACTGCTCCTTGGAGAATTGGAGTTCCATAATATATGGACAGACCTAGACGCAAGCCTTACGTATTTCACAAAGAACAAGCTAACAAACAAAAAACCCTTGAAGAGAATTATAGACTTACATGTAAAATTGAGAACTATATAAATTATAGAAGAAAATCTATGTGTTCTTAGCCTTACTGATGAATGTTTAGATGCAATACCAAAAGGTGAGTAAAAAAAAGAAAACAATTTCTTCATAATAAGTTAGACTTTATTAAAATTAAAAGCTTCTCTGAGAAAGACACATAGGAGAATGAAAAGGCAAACCACAGTTTAGGAGAAATATCTGTAGGAGTCCCCAAGCCCAGTCCACAACCTCACATGGACTGGCTAAGAAATCAGTAAGGCCCCCCACATCATGTGGAATGAAAGTCTGCTGATTGTACCCTGACACAAATGCGGGGACTGAGTTCTCAGGCTGCACACAGCTGAGAAAGGACCGATAGAGATCTGTGCGGACGCAGATGGAATCATGTGATCATGATGTGGACGCCAGCTGATTGAGCTTTACTTGCCCTACCTTTAATCCCCTGAGCTTGAACATTAACTAAGGTCATCCATTACTAGTTAACTCTGCAGACGTCCTTGTCTGCACACAGCCCCATAATACCCTTTTCTCCTTTGTCAGCTGGCCTTAGGCACTTTGCAATCATCCTGTTAAGCCTTCTAAATACAAAGGCCAAGAAGAGAGCCTCAGGAGCTCTCTTCCCTCAAGATGGCCTCTCCCTCTCCCTCTTGACCAAACGTTTGTGTCTTGAGTAGTTACTCCACGTGTCTCAAGTGAGTCCCAGCTGGCCTGGAGACTCACACATATTTATAAACACAAATCTGCTAAAAAATTGTATTGGAAATGTACAGAGAACTCTTAAAATGAGACCTAGTGATACTTAGCATTTCATGAAATTTTGTCCTCCACTCATCTTTTAATTATTCCCAGATCCCTTATAAAGGGAAAATTACATTCTTCCACATCCCTGGATTTGTTAATACCTAGATGTGCTTTTCTGTATTTCCAGAAATAAGGCCCAACCTGGCATACCTGAAAACATGAAACTAACCCGGCTCCAAAGGGACTGAGGAAGATTAATCATAATTCACGTCGTTTCCCCTGGAATTTAGGAAAATAATTTGTATATTTTAAAGACATGTATTACAGTGACAGTAGTAGAATGGTCACACAATTTTACACAGTGTAGCTTCCAATATATTCGAAACTCATTATAGAACTTTCTGGTATTTCTGAACTTCGTTTTTAAAAGCATCCTCTTTTTGTGCCTCCGACCTTGCTTTAGGAGTTACGGCTACACAAGTGAGCCAAGCAATGTCACCAGAGCATCACATCACGTCAGAGACTACTACGTAGGAAGAAAGCAAAAACCGTACCAGAGATCCGGTTGCTTGTCTGTCCCCTTTCTAAAGGAAATCACAGAAGAATAAAGTATGCCAGTGAACACACACAGACATTCTTAAACCTTAACTCGACGTTTTTATTAAATGAGATCATTTTCCATTTAGACTTTCAGATGTTAACGAACAAAACTGCACTGCCTTAGAAATATTAAAGATGAAAAAGAATAAAATGTCACAGTTTCTCCTTTCATATCAATCTTAAGTGAAAAACATTTTGAGATAGGTAAGGCCTTCATCTTCTGACAGAGAGCTCACAAAGCTAATTCCAGAAGCAGTGTGTCGGGCTTGAGAATAACTGTGACTAGAATTTTTCCATGGTATTCCACCAATGGAATATATGAATTTGTTGAACAAATATTCATCAGGAATATACTATGTATTCAATTCTGGGATTGAAATGGCGGACAGAATGTATGAAATGTCCTCCCCAGTAGAGCTTTTATACAAGCACTGAAGACAGAAAAAAAAGAAAATCTGTCCGTAATGTACATAGAAATGATTGCAATCACAGACATATAGTAGAAAAGAGAATTCAAAATGAATAGCAAGAGCTGACTATGTCCTATAGAATAGAAGACCATGTTAGATCACTGGAGACTTAATGATTCCCTACCTAGTCTATTCATGAATAATGTTGAATTGTCCTTTGCATCTACTGTTCTGTTGTGTACCCAACATCATAAGGACATTAAGGCATTTATTACCCCCAACCTCCAAAGCTTTTTATTAAATACTTACTAAAGCTTTCAATAAATGTTGTTAATATTATTAAAATAAATGTCTGTGATTTAGAATCAGGCAAGCCTATATAAAACATTAAGCTATGCACAAGGCCCAACCTGGCATACCTGAAAACATGAAACTAACCCGGCTCCAAAAGGGACTGAGGAAGATTAATCATAATTCACGTCATTTCCCCTGGAATTTAGGATAATTAATCACATGAGCACTTGTCATTATTGCATTTAAACCCATCATTGAGCTTGACCTATCATAGTTTCAAGAGATACTAGACAAATAGTTGCAATGAAAATAAACTTACTCTAGTGAATATTCCCATAGGACAATATAAGGCTCATAGGAACGAACATGCACGAGCACGGGGGTGTGTGTTTACCCATCACAGGAAAACTTACTGAGGAGATAGTCCTCTTCCTCATATCTCAAACAGAATGCTATTGCAGTAGACGCGAGAGCAATAGCATTCAGTGCAAAAATAATATTTTAGGGGATTAAGAGGTACAAATATTTTTTTCACTATTCGACAATTAGAATTATAACAACAATTGCTTCATCTTTGCTGGTGCATTTTTACAGTAATTATTAACCTCAAAAAGTGTATTTGCAACTTTCCTTGCTGCACAGCTGTACTAATTTCTACACATATTATACCAAAACTTGCACTTAGCAAGCACTGAGGTATGTTGAAATTATATTTGTTAACTTTGCCTCCGGCTATATTATCAAGTATTTGAAAGAAGATGCCAAATTTTATTACTCTTTTGCCACGTTTAACACAGTGCCTAGAAAATAGAAAGCAATCCATAAAATGTTTATTTACATTCATCAGCGTGTTCTTTCCATCGCTCAGTACGAATGAGGTAGCTCTGACACCGGGGCAGAAGGTGGATGTGAGCAGGAGGGGAGGGGTTGTCCGTCCATTGTCAGCTCTGAATTCAAAGGATAAAGAGAAGGCATGCGGGCGGGGGGCTTGCCCGTGAGCAGGGCCCAGGTGCCCTGAACCCAGGAGGGAGCCCTGGGCCACCATCAGCGCTCTCAGATTGAAAGGGGAAGCCCCACCCACACGCCCGTAGGCCCTGTCCCCAGGTCATATTACTTTGTGGCTTTGGCCCTTTCCGGAAGGTTCACACAGGACAGAGGGGAGGAGCTCACACCGGGGATACAAAACCCCCAGACAGCGGAGGGGGGGCTGCTCCCCACTGTTGGGTCCGCCCGCTCTACCTCTCGGAGTGCACGTTAACTTTTCTATAATAAACTTGTAACTTTTTTATGTTTTCATAAACTGTCTCTTGATGGAATTCTTCCCTTTGAGAGACGAAGAAGGGAGGGGAAAACCGTCACCCTTTCACGGTAACAGCTCTGCTTGAGAACGCGGCAGGAGCAAACACGACATGTGCAGAGAGTAAGCATTTCTCAAGGATAATAAAACACGAAGCTGGAGCAATCTCTCAGTTTTAACGTCCCGAGCCCTAGAGCTTCGCAAATACTTTTTCATTCAACAGTGGTTCACTTGCCCCGGCCAAGTCTCCTCGCAATCGTGTGGGCGAGTCACGAGGCGGGGACGTCACTACTCCACCTGTGCTGGTCCCTTCCCCAGGACCGAGCGAGCACATGACCGTTTCCCCAGCAAATACTACCCGGCAGGCATGCTGTGGGGCCTGCCCTGCGCTGAATGGCGCGGCCTTACGATGCACGTTAATTAAGTACAGCACTCCGGAGGCCGCGGGAGATGGGAGTTGTAATTCTGCCTTTACCGATGATACATTAACTGGCACTGAGGTGAGAAACACCCCTTAAATAAATAAATGAAAGCTGACTTTGCTTGAAGAATTTAGAAATGAATGCGTTAATGTGGCCTGGGAGTCACTACCTGTCTTCTCCAAATGAGCTCCTGTGATGGGGCAGGAGGCGCTCACTTTAAATTTTACTGCCCTCTGGCTGATAAAACAGAGATTAGTTAACATTCAACGTATGTTAATGAATGTGCTTTATTAAAATGTGTTACTGTTGCTTTTGTTCACTCTCAGTACTTAATTCACTGCTGTAGGGGATATAAAAAAAAGCATCCGGACTTTCCGAACAACCATCAACACCTCACAACTCAGTGGGAGTTTACATACACCTAGTAGGATTCTTCCGTGCACTTCCGGCTGCTTAAAAAAATGTTTTTGACATGTGGCAAAGCATAATTTTAAAATTTATTATATCAAATGAATAAGGGAAATTCATGTACAAAATGGGTGGGAGGTTTATCCTAGTAGATCAATTAATATATTTAAAATATTCTGTGTTAAAAAGATTAAATCTTCTAAATTACAGTGCATGGGAAAGCCATTTAAGTCAGTGATACAGACACTCAGACACACAACAGAACCTTCTTAATCAATGTGGTTTAACCCCTTCTACAAAACATGCTGACCGATGCCCAGCGTAAGCTCAGAACTTCCTATTAATTGGCTACTCCGAAGTACTTTCCTGTACGTGTTTTCCCACCAAGTGAATTATCGTGGTGACTGAGAGTCAACTCTGTTAGCACCTAATCCTTTTAAATCAGTCAGGGGAAACTGGTGAGTGTTGGGGAGAGAAAGTACCCCCCAATTCTCAGTGGCATAACTCAGAAGTTTATTCATGCAATGACCGCTGCATGCTGTGTGACACCTCCCGCGTCCTCCGTGAGAAATCTAGACTGCTTCCTTCAAGATGTCACAAGTTGCCATCATGTCCTTTGTGTTACCTTTTCAAAATGCGTCTTTCATATTCCAGGGGCAGAGGAAGAGAAAATACGGAGACAAGTAGACCTGCTGTGCTTCCCGCGGGAGTACGCACCCCATCTCCTCATTCACGGTCGGAGCTGGTCGCGTGGTACCAAGCAAACCGCAAGGTAGCGGAGCGACACGTGGGCGAGCATTCAGTGTCCCCTCTATCGGCAGTATGTAATTTAATCAAATTTTGAGAAATACAGTCAGTAGGGGTGAAAAAATTAAGAGATAGCTACCAAAACTTGACCACTTTGGAACACCTTGGTAGAGTCTAATTGATTAAAAAAAAATACTACCCAATTAAGGGTCAGAGAGATTTATGAAAAAAATAAATAAAGGCATTAACATCTAAACCAATTCTTTGTGGGTGATTGGAACTTCCCATTAAACTTTTAAAGAGTAGATAATCATAATGGATGCATTACCGTTGTTCTTATAAGTTGTTGAAAAGTAAGAAACTCTCATGATCACCTCCAGTACTCATACTAAAATCCCGATCGTGTTTGTGAATGAATACAATGGAAGTTAAGATAAAATGTTTAACTTACATACATATCATTTGTTGGTTTTTCTTTGGCTAAGAGATTCCTTTTTTATTTATGGTTAAATTTATTGAACAATATTTGTTTAGGATTGAATTCACTTAGTGTTTTGTGGCTTTGGTTAAGTTACTTAACTTTCCCATAACTTAGTTCCTCATCTGTAAAATAAATGAAAAATAATACACATCCCTTGAAACTGTAAGGAATACAGGAAAAAATACATGGCAAGTGCTTCAGCACTTACACATCACTGAATGCACCTTAGCTATCGTGAGCGTCGTCACAATTTTAACTCACTTATTTCATTATCGAGCCAAGTTCTAGTCTGATTTCCATGGGAGAATAAACCTATTTCTAAAGCTTAAAATATATTTATTATATTTTAGTGTGTACCTATTGAAAAGGTTAGCAGTCTTATGGGTTTATTTTAAATTTAATAAATTCAATTTTATTTAAAATGTTTTCAAATATACTTAACTTAAAATCTTGATTGATTTTTTAACTTCCTTAGCGTATTGTTTATTCCACACAGCTAAGTGGGTGAATTCCAAGTAAGCGAGGTCATACGCCGTAAAGTTTTATTTCAATTCTAAAAACTTACTAACATACATAAAGGCATACAATCAAACACTGTTTTCAACCCATCTGTTAGCATTTGTAAAGAATTTGACTGAAGGAATGCAACTGAATAAGACTTTAGAAATTACAATTTGAAAATTCAAAACATTAATCATACGTTTGTTTGTCATAGTGCCATTTAGTTGTTTACTTTTCTGAGTGATCTAGTTTTCTTTTTCTAACTCTAGAATTTAAAGGACATGCAGTGAGATATTCTGTTAATGTTTGAAATAAATGTATGTTACAAGTAACTGTTAATAGACCTTAGTAACAGGTATCACCACCAAGAGATAATGTAAGTATACAATCTGTTTTATAAAATGAGTCTGCACACAAAATTTTCCTTGGTTCAATGCCCAGAAGGATGTACACTCCAAATAAAATACAAAATTAATTTCCTTTTGGTTTTCCCGTCCTTTTATTTTTCGGATTATGAGTGAAAACTATGTCAAATCCAATTTTGAAAGTATTTAGGAGAGTAAACCTAATTTGTCAGTGACTTTCCTGGGTCTCCCCGCCCCTCCGCCCTTTATCAAGAAAAACAAACCACTGATTTTGCTCTTTCTCCACTTTCTATTCAAATGCTAACATTAATCAATCATGGCAATTTGAACATATTCAAATTCTGCCTAGAAAGAAGAGCATTTGAATTTCAAATGATATTTAAAATACACTGACTCACAAAAAAAAGAATTGAATGTATTTTCATCTCCACCGATACTTGGGTCTGGACCAACATCCTGCCAGGAAGAGATAGACTTCCACATCTTTGATGAAAGCCTCTTTATTTGTTAGTGTAAGAGAGAATGCTCCTGGGAGAGATGGAACACACGATGGAGATCGCTGCCTCTCTCAACGCTTTGGAGTTTGTGGTTGCAAATTCATAATATCTATCACTTGGATAGGAAATTTTGAATTGGAAATATGCCCTGCAGTAGGGTAGCCCCACCCAAGACACCTGTTCGAAAACGAATGCTGGAAGCACGACTTTCAACACGACTTCCTGCCGGTGGCCGGTCGCGCCAACTAGACTTCAGCAGAGCCGCTGCTTCCCGAGCGAGAATCGCCACGGCCCTGCGGGTAGACCTCTTCCCAGGCTGGAGAGTTCGCTGTTACTGCTTCTGACGAGCCTAGCAGGCGAGCCACGGGTGCCACGACAGTGTCACGGCAAGAAAGGGAGAGGGACGGGAGGGAGGGGTGCGGGGAGGGAGGGAGGGACCCAAAATTTGACTGACATGTTGATGATACTTCTATTACATTAGAGTAAAAACCATTAAAGTTGCAATGGAATGTATGAGAAATCTGAAAGTATTTTTTATTTTGTCATCAGTAAGAAACTTGGATTTCAAAAAATATACCTTGGCTGTGGTTTCATGCGTACAACCTACATAACATCCTCATCTTCATGAAAGTGTATTCATCAATTGTTAACATTGTTGGTTAGTCAGTGCAGAGGGGACATGTCATGTATGACACAGGGCATGCCAGGCACAAAGGTGGTACCCAGAGACACAGACTTACTGTTAACCTGGATGCTGTATTAATTCAGTGGTTTGGGCGAATCTGACATCTTCCTGTAAAGCTGATTTCAGAATACAGCAGGAAGTACGGCAGGGGGGTTGAGTAAAACATTCGCGTCACAGAAGTACGTGTATAATAACTCACAGGGTTTACTTCCGGTCAGCACTGACGTCCCCTGCAGTTCTTACAGAAGCTCTCATTTTTCTTTGTATAGTCCATCCTGTCCATACAAAATTATTATTCAGATCCAGCCCTTGTTCTTAATAAGTCTTACGTGGTTCTTCCCAGTTCTAATCATTGTCCTCAGCATTCGTTATTCCCTCTCCGTGTATACAGCGTTACAAAATTTTGTTTCTGCATCAAAATAATTCGATCCTTCCCTGATGTTTAATGCCCATTTTTTCCATGAGATTTCAGAGGCCTCACAATCTAGCTAGTTTTCACTATCCCCCAAAAGAGCAGAAGCATGGGAAAGGGACTGTATTGAAATAATTTTGCTACCTCATGAAAAGTAGTTGTCACGTGCAAATTTGCACACTGTAGAGAGTCTAAGCATTAATTTAAAAACCCAAAAATATAACCTCTCATAAAAGCATAAAATATGTACGTCATTAACAATCGTTACAATTTAAACATTAGAGGCAGGATTTTCACATACATAAATGCCAGAACTTTCAGTGGTTGAAACTGTGTCATGGAAATCACATTCTGATGAACAAACATGCACAGATTTCTCGTACTATCTCACGTCGGTGTGAGAAATGTAGAAGAGAGGGGATAGTGACCAAACCGAGAGGTTGTGCGTTCCTCCCTGACATCTGCTTTGCCCAGCACAATGTTAAGCAATACATGCAAAGTGTCTTACCTTCCCTTCTGGACGCTGAGTACATTAAATGCAAGGCCGATAGCAGCATTAGTTTAGTTCTAAGGCATCGTCAGCATGCTAGGAAGACCAGAAATTAAAAGAAATGCTTCTTCCTTAATATTCTTATTTCCATGGTGATTCCATTTCCATGACAGTCTGACCCAGATTTATTTTTTAGGAAGACCTTTATTTTTATATATATGCTAGGTTCAAGTTCTAAAATGTTTAATATTTATAGAATGTAGGAGATAATACATTAATAGTCAATATCAAAACTGTATTGTATGAGGATGTGGGTATAAATAAATTATAAGAAGCCATATTTATTTTTAGAAGGTAAAGAAAATGGTGATGGATTGTAAAATCTTCAGAAATTAGGAGAAAAAATGTAGGGAAAGAAGAAATGCTCATGATAAAAAGTTTCCAATGACCAAAAAATGTGTATAAAACCATGGTTTCAATATTACTTTTCTTGAATCCGATTATTCGGTATAATTGGTGGATATGACTTCTCTTTATATCAAGACCAGGTAATTTTCTCTTGTATTCAGTGTTTTGTTGTTTTTTTTGTCAGTTTGGGGGGTTTTGTTTGTTTGTTTGTTTGTTTGTTTTTCTTTTGTTGTTTTTTTCAGGGAGCTATGGTGAAAGGTACATTATTGCACAGTGTATCATTGGAAGAGGAGAAGTGACCCTTTATACCTATAACTATTGTATTTCAGATTTTAAAAATATATACTATGATCACTGAAAAAAGCTAAGCAACTATCCCTATATCTAGCTAATGTCAGTAGAATAATTCAATTTTTAGATAAACTTAATCAAATGTTAAATAAATCTAAGTTCTTAGGCAAATCTCTGAAAGAAATTACCAACTGAGAAACAACTTTATTCCAGAAACTAACAAATCTCTTTTTTGTTGAAACCTTTAAGATATTAACAAATCACTCCCCAAGACTTACAGGATTACCCTAGGAGGAAAACTGAAATGTTCTTTGGGCCCAAACTTTAAGACTTCCTCTTGACGCTGATAACCCATGACACTCCTCCCCACCATTCTTTCTTGACAAGTGCTGATTTGCATTGTCCCGTAGAAACTAAAATATTTTGTCATTACAGATAAGGGCCAAAGATGGGAGTTTTGATGTTTTGCCCTTGTGATTTGAATCTTAAACTTAACGCCTTTCTGACGATACACACAAAAATGATGTGGAAGGGTCTCTTCTGGTTCACAATTAATTCTTAAAGTAAACACGTGAGCAAGTCTCCTGGACTCTGCATCTCTAACCAACAACACTTTAAATATTAAAGGCAATACTTAGGCCCACATACGTCTTTGTTGAATTTAACTTACATTGTCGTGTAAGATACTAAAAGTTACAAACATTTTCAAAGAACAGTTTCCTAATTGTGAACCTTGGGCTTGTTTAAAGGGGAAATGTGCACCAAAGCAAATGTTGGACTTCACACCCGTGTTTGCCTGGTACCGACCTCATTGCAATAACACCAAACTACCCGTCCATACTTATCCAATCATATCCACTTCTTAAAAGATTCCCAAAGTGATCGCAATCAAGTAAAAGAAAATGGTCAGAAGGAGCATTCTTCTGGAGGTTGTGTTCTGACAATTTTAGCCCAAGAACCTTCAGTTATGTTGTGTTTTTCCATGAACACTAGAAAACTGTTTGCCTTCATTAACAGTATAAACTTTTCTTTTTCTAACTGAAATATCAGGCATTGTAACAATGTTTATCGAGAGTGGGCAATCTCATCTGAGTCCATTTAGAAATAATGCAAATATGTGTCAAAGTGGACATGGCAGTAGGCATGTTAACTGGAGACTTGGCAGGGCTGGTGTATCCTTAAATATTGAGGCTAGAGGCATCCCAGTTTATTATCACAAAAATGGACCCTGTTTTAGTAATTTCATGTTTTGCTTTCTAGTTCCAACTTTGGATTCCTTAAATAAAATAAAGCCCTGCTCATCCTTCAGAGTTTTACTTCTATGTTCATTTTCTAATCAGGCTTAAAGGGTAAATCCTACAGTTTAGCAAATGAGTCAACAAGAGTTCAACTGCCTCTTCTGTGTTGTTTACACTCTTATGAATATTGGCCAGGATGTTGGAAATCCACTGGGAAGAGAAAAAGGGTCAAATCTAGTGTTTTCTTCAGGGAAGTGGACAGCAAGAAAAATGACCGGCATTAGGAATCTATGCACTTTGGCCCCATCGGTGGACATTGCTGTTTTCCTCGAAATTCACAAACTTGCTTCGGGCAAATGGAGTCATTTGACGACACCTAGCTTTCGGAGAGGTGGCAACAGTTTACGGGAAGAGTTAGTATTGGATGAACTTGCTAAAGGACTTAAGAGAGAAGAGTAGATTGCTGACACCCCCAAATGACACCACCACCAATGATAAAATATGTGATGGGTGCGATATGCAGAATGTATGTGCCTAGACTTGAAAGTATGGTTTCAGTTTGTCATGTCCTAGTTATTTCTGTCTCCTTCTCCACTGCTATAAATATCCAGCCCAAGCTTCAGAGGAACTTCTCTGACAACAGCACCATGGTGCCTTTCCCTTATTTCTACCCTGACCTTTCTCTGCCTGCTGTGACACTGTTTACTGATGACCTCCATCGGACACACCCATCTCCCAGCCTCCATGAAAATACACATGCTTCAGGCCCCCTACCTCTAGGCCGTGCTTATCCATCTCCCATGTGAACTAATGGTTTTCTACTTACTGTCAATGGGAATGGCAAATGCCTAGTGCATCTAATTTCTCTATCAAATCAGCATTAGGGTTAGAAAGTGAAAAGCTGAACAAACATATTTTATACAAATTTTAAACTATCAAAAATCGTATGCAAGCACTGTCGTGTCTCAGGGAATGTCATATTTTATGTGAGACTGAGTATATGAGTTTCAAAAAGTCCTGGTGAAAATCATTATTGACATGTATCTTTACAGGGCTCCATACTTTACAGAGCACTTTCTCAACCCTTATTTTCATAAGCCCCCCATAACGATTAGATAGTAGAGTGACTCTCTGCATCTTCTAAGTAAATTAACTCAATTTTGCAGATTAAAAACAAAGTGTCAGGAAGGTTAACTTACTAGTGCCAGTTTGAGTATCTAACACTTGCAAGAGCTAAAAATCGAATGATCCTAGCATGTGTCACAACGATACAGTGTTTACAAATAAGCTACCAGAACGCGACGTTCCATTATTGGTTAGCACACAGTGGCTGCAATTTAAAACCCAATGTTATAATCCATATGAACAAAGGTGGTTTTAAATTGGTTTGTTGTCCTCAAAGAGTACGGAATATTACAGTTTTGTGAAAAATATAATGAAGTAAATGTGTTAGAAAACATCCATTCATCTAATGCATTTATGATAAATTATGTTATTGTATCTTTTAGACCTAGCTTGTCCAACCCTCGGCCCACGGGCCACATACCGCCCAACACAAATTCACAAACTTCCTTAAAACTTTGTGAGACTTTTTTTGCAACCTTTTATTTTGTTGTTAGCTCCTCAGCTATAGTTAGTGTGAGTGGATTTTACGTGTGACCCAAGACACTTCTTCCAGTGTGGCCCACGGAAGCCGGGAGGTTGGACACCCTGCTTCCGTGGCAGCTTCCTCTGTGGTCTTCCTTTCAGGCATGTACAACAGTCATCGAATTGTGAGAAAAACATCAGACCTACCCCACCTCGGAGACCATCTACAGAACACCTGTCCCTTACTCCTCAAAACTGTCAAGATCATTAAAAACAAGAGAAGTCTGAACAACTGACACAGCCAAGAGGAACTTATGTAGCCATGACAACTAAATGTAATGTGGTACCCTGAATGAGATCCTATAACAGAAAAAGGACATTAAATAAAAACTAAGATATCTGAATAAATTATGTACTTTCATAATAAGATATCCATATTGGTTCACGAATGTAACAAATGTCACACCCAAGTAAGATGTTAATATTAATACTAGTTTGAGGTATGTAGAGTTTGAGGTATGCAGAAACTCTGTACTCTGCAATTTTTTCTGTTAGTCTAAAATGGATCTAAAATTAAAACTTTACTAAAAAACGGAAAAAGCTTAAGTATGCACCATTTTCCAATTAGAATAACAGGCTATGTTTATACAAAATAATCTATTGGAGAATGTTTAAAGTGGCTTCATTTGTTATTGTCACAAACCGGAAAGAACCTGAACGGACTTGAACTTGGAAATTGACATCATAGTGGGAAAAAGCACTCAGCAATCACAAGAAATGCGCTGCTGATGGAACATCAACATGAATGAAGCTGAAATGTATTATGCTTGTAGAAGGGAGACAGATTTGAAAGGCTACCTAGTGTGTTTCCATTTATTTTGACATTCTTGCAAAGACAAAATTGTCAGGCTAGAAAATAAATCAGTGATCCCCTGGAGGTGGTGAGGAGGGTTTTGCAAATAAGGGGCAAGGCAAATCTTTTGGTTATTAGAACTGTTTTTATATTTTGATTGTCATAGTGGTTATACAACTGATACATGTTTTGTTTTTTCTCACAGAATAGTTCACTAGAAAGGATGAATTTTATTTGTTTGTAAACTATGCCTTAATAAAAAGAACTGAAAGAAAATAATGATAAGCCACAACATAATGTGTCACCTTATGTATTATGACACAGAAATAATCTCTTGAATAATAACATGAAAAGGCAAAAATACTATTAGTCAAATCTTTAGGGAGCCTTAACAATAGGGAGGCACCATGACAACTGTGAGCCAATTTATATCTGGGGACAAATTCTGGGAAAGATTTCCAATTAGAGTCACCAGCTCATGGAAAGAATGGAGAATTGACATGTATTGGGCAACCTCCCTCAGTGAATGGCAACCCAAGGATCAGCATGTGGTTTCAAGGTCATTGGAAAGTGTCTTCCAGACCAGACTTGTTCATGAATGCTGAGAACAAAGCACCAGCAAAGGCATCGTGAAAACTCAAGAGGCAGTAACAGAGTGGTGAGCCACACCAGCTTTCATGACCAGGCACAACAATATAATACTGGTGGTGAAAAGTGTCCCAATTTAACTGTCTGTATAAACTCACTTTTTTGCCCGAAAATGAACGGTTCTTCTTAACACTTTTTATTAAAATTCACAAGAATATGGCCCTAACTCAAAAGTATATTACAAATTGTTCGTAAGCATTTGTGAAATATTTTTCTACCATGAACAAAAGAAAAAGCATATTCGTTGATTTTAAAAAGACATCAGAGGTGTCCAAGCCCTTGAAAACAGAGATGCGCAATCAAGGTATGAAATATTGAACAATGCCTTGTTAATTTACACAATTCAAAATAGCATGAGAAAGAAAATTATGATGCCATCAGTCAGTGGGCAGAATGGCCTCAAAGTATTATTTAAAATTCAATAGCCCATTGGATTGGCAGTATCTTAGAGAGCTCATTATAGCACAGAATTTGTTTTAAAGGAATGTAAACTCAGGTATGATTATTATTAGGAAGAAAATGAAGAAAGCTAAATTATTGGCCCTAAGAGGTTAATAATTTATCAGCTCAACCTCTTAGAAAATAAATTCATTCATTAGATAGAAATCTACTAATTTTGATGACAATGGGCGTCAAAGAAAATTTTAAATTAAAATGGAATAATTGAAGAGAAACAAAAGAAAAGTAATTCGAATTGAAATGCCAAACCACCAATAGCGATTGTTTCACCCAGTAATTCATACGGGGCGAGCACAATGCTGCTAAATTGCATCTTGATCATCGAGGAGTGTGTTAACAAGCCAGACCTCTATTAGGAACTCCACAGCGTTTGTCCCAGTTCACCCCAGGAGCAAGAAAATAAGGCAGGTTCCCCAGGTAGGATCTCAGTTTTGGAGACGGGAATAGCAATTTGTCTCGCCTTACCCTGGAGCCTGATGCTAACACGCTACACCCCACAGTCCTGCAAGGTTCAGACCCTCCCCACCCCCCACCCCTCGTGCAAGAGACACTGCACTAACCCTGTGCGCTGAGCCCCCTGGAGCAGCTCGCAGCCCTGATCCTAGAACAGTGTGAAATCTGATTCGGCCTCCGTCTTGCTTTCTATTTCAATAAAGTTTTGCTTAGATCTTTATTGAGGGAGTACCGAGTGTTCAGATTCATTCAGTTATTGTTCCTTTGTAATACCTAATGTTAGGTGCTTTGCTCATCAATTTTCAGCCTTTCTTCTCTAGTTTCATCATTGAAGACTACATTTCTACTTAAGCACCACTTTTCTTGCATTCCACAGGTTTTTGGCACGGGGAATTTTGTCATTGACTTTAACATTTTCTAATGGTGATAGTAATTTCTTATTTGGCTCAGGAGTTGCTCATTGGCTTTTTTTTTTTTTCTGACTTGTAAAACATGTTATTTTCCTATTAATATTTATCTTTCTCCTTTTTTTTTTTAAACTTAGTTGGATTGTAATCATAGGACATTTTCGTTCCTTTGAAATTATTTGGGACTAGCTTCATGTCACATCCTAGGAGGTTGTTAGTTCTCATAGACATGTCACGTTGTATGTTTGTACGGGAGATCTAACTTGTTTATTGGTTTGCTGAAATCCTCCCCGACCCTGCTGATATTTTTCGTCTTCTTTATTCTACCAATTGTGAAGAGAGCACAGCAAAAGTTCCCCACTATGACGGTGGCCTGTGTGTTTTTACTTGTTGTGTTGACAAATTTTGCTGTATACGTGTAGGCTATGTTTTTAAGTGCATCTACTTGCTGTAAGTTTCCAATGAGTTAAAACATTATTTTGCAAGTTTCTTTTGTCTTCAATGATGCTTTTATAGCCCAAAGTCATTTATTTCTTACATGAACATAGTTTCGTCAGCATTCTTTGGTGTGTAATTTATTAATATTGGCCTAGTATGTTTTTAATTTATCCCTTTAGATTTGCCAATATATTTCTACCTTTTTGCTTCTCATTTCATTTGTTTTTCTCAGACATTCCACAGGGATCACTTTCATCTCTGCCTTAAGCCAATTCCTTCAGTTTGTATTAGACAGGTCTGCAGTGGTAAACACTCAAAATTTTTGTTGGTTTAACGTGTCTCTATATTGTTCTTTTCAGTGGATGTACAGCTCCGAGTTCTGTTTTGTTTTCCTCTAAGCACATGACGACATATTTTTTGATTGAGCAGTCAGGTCTGAGGGCAAGTTTCATGTCTTTGAAGATCATCAGTCTTTTAGTTCTAGAAGCTTTTAAAAGTTTGATTCTCTGATTGACTGTCTGGATTTCCATTGTGGGATATTCAGGGCAAGTACTTTCTTTACTTAATCTGCTTATGATTCACGAGCTTCTACAAATGTGTGTACTGCCCTACATAATCAATTCTGGGAAACTTTTGGTCCCTGATCTAACTTTGTCTACTTCCCACTCTCTGTGTCTTGGGGAACATTGATTAGATATGTGATATCTTTCCTCACATGGACTTTCGATTTTCTTAAAATTTTGTTTTCATCTCTTTACTTGTCTGTGTTGTGCTCTGTATAATTTCTTTATATTTAGCTTATGCATTAATGTTGTCTTCAGACGTCCCTAATCTTCTATCAAATCGTCTAATCACTATTGATTTTTTCATTGATTTTCCCTGTTAGATTTTTTAAAAAATCTATTTGTTTTTATATGGCTCTTATTATGAACATACTTTCACTAATCTTTATTTCTTTAAGTAGTTTGATAAGGTTATTTGATAGGTATTTCATTTGGTTATTCTAATATCTGATACCATTATAGCTTTCATTCAGTTTTCTATTTTATCTGCTAGTACAAGTCGTACTGTTTATTCTCTTATGGGTTTTGTGGTTTGTGATTGTGAGTTAGAATTTATGAAACTTTTCCATGGGAATTATTTGAGGCCAGGTTTGAAACAGTTCCTGTGAAGAATGTTTGCTTTTGCTCCTGTCAGACATGACTTAGCATACATTAAATTAAATTTTGGCTTCCAGGTATTTCATATTAACCAAAGTGCATGCATTTATGATGCAAACATCCCAAATTATTTCTGGTCAAGTTTTTAAGCATTTTCTTTTTCTTAGTCACTGAGAGGCAATATTTTTAATAGATTATTGGGTAAGGGAGGGGGAGACAAGGAGGTCTGTTTTACTATTTTCCCTTAGTATATACGTGTTCTTTAGGAAACGTTTTATGTGAGAAGTTAAGAATCCTACTTTCTTTGTAGACTTTTCTGCAGAACAGGAAGCAAATGACCTGTTAGGTCCATACTGTAGTGATACAGCTTTGCATCTAACTACTGGGTTACAAATGTGCAGGGTCAATAATGGGTCTTGCACATACTGAAGGAAATGTCGATGGTGTTTTAAATTACAATTACAAGAAAAAATTCTCTAAAAACCTAATAAAAAATGGTCTCCACGAGCTATGAAAACATGAAGGTAATGTTGAGGGAGGTTACTGGTGACCTCATTCATTATTTATCATACACCATTAAGATCTATTGTCTAGAGGGCCTTTTGCTTGTTTTTGTTTGTTTGGGGGCAGTTCCAACTATTTGTGGAGTTTGCTATTTTAAGGCTTTCATTCCTTGTCAGAAGCAATTTAGAGAAAAATAACATTTAAAGATTAAATAAAAGTGATTCTACTTTGAAAATACAATTTGAATCCATTAGACGTATTTTTACATATCTTACACACATTCTGGGATATCAGTGATACTGTTTTCCTATATTTTGAAACATTATGTTATTATAATTTATCATTACTCATAATTATTTCTAACTATGATACAAAAGAATGAGAGAAAAAGTAAACTTTAGAAGAATGGGATAGCCCAGAGGGATCGTGAAATACTAAAATAAATTATCTTTCTAGTTTCATATTGCGTGACCCAAAGTATTGCCTCACCCTTCAAGAAGGTGATAAGCAAATTAGAAACACCATCTCTGTAGTCTATTTTTAAATTTTATTAAACATAATTGGGAATTCAGAATTTTTAATTATATATATAATGGCAAAAAGAAAACATCAGCCTGAGAAAACCTACACTGTTACTAGATGAGTCAGGAGATGAATACAGAGAGTCAAACAGCAGCTCTCTGGACTCTAATAATGAAGGTCAAGTTCATCACACTAATGACTTCTCAGTTTGAATATTCAGTAATATGCTATACCAAATGAATTTTTTCAAATTCAGGCACTGATGAATGAATACCTCATTCCCAAGAGCACACAAAAAACACAGCATTCTTCTCCTTAGAAGGGCCTTCATCTTACTTCCGTTAGATTTAAGAAAACCACTATCACAGGGGAATGCTTTTTAAAATACCCAAATGCTTCTTCTATAAAATAAACCGTAGTTCAGTCCTTGTTAACTATGTGGTCATTGCCAACAATCTCATTCTGAGTTTATGTCATAATTTTGAAAATGCAGGAAATTCAAATTAATCTATAGATAGATTATAGAATTGAGGGGGTAGAAAAGCACCACTTACTAGTTTCAAAACTGATATTTTTCTTCTACATTTATCTATTTTCTCTATTAAAGCATACAACCTCACAGTGCCATAAAATAGAAAGCTCAACTTCCACTAATGTGTAGAATATAAATAACTATATTGAACCTTTAGGGCAGAATTGAACCACCACTGAACCTCTATGATTTGAAGCTCACAAAATGAACATTGGAGAAATGTAACTTTTTCTAACTCCATGACCCACAGCCGACATTATCTTTAAACAATTTTTCTATATGTAATTCAGGGACAGAGTCAGAACATCTGTTTTGTATTTGGAAAACCACAGATAAATTCAGAGCATTGTTGATTAATAAAGGTTAGTGAGATCAATTTTGCCCTTTGTCAAAATATGAAGATTTGGAATTCTCCGGAATCGTTTCTATCAGCTTCCTAGGAGCTCTTGCCGATTATCTGTTTCATGCACCTCTAGAACTTCATAGCGAGATGCTAGAAGAGGCCCCTGCCACACCGACAGATCTTAGATGAATTATGAAGCAGAATTGAACACTCACAGGTTTGAGATGGATGTGTGGCCAGCTGCTGATGACCTGGGTTTTCCATTTTTGCAGACACGTATGTAGTCCCTCCCTGCCATAGCCTTTGGTCATCTTTTATGGCTATTCTCACTGCCTGTGGTAGCATTTACCCATTTTCTTATCCACTGATGTCAGCCCCATTATTAATTCTAATTTACTCTTAGGTCACAAAATTTCCTCCTGTCCCAATTGTTTCTCCTCTATGTTCTTGGAAATGTTGACCGATTATAATGTATCAAGTGCTCCCAGCGTCCCCATATGAGAGCTTTGAGTGGATCCTGTTTGCTAGAGCTGATACGAGTTCCTAAAGACAGTAGTTCTAGAATTATCCTTCTTGTTTTGTCTGTTATCATGCCAAATCCATGAATGTATCCTGAAAACCTACTCACTTCCATTCAACAAGCATTTACTGAAAGTTTTTACACCAGGTCTGTGTTGGACAGTCTCTCCCTCAAGGCCCTCACGGCAGATCTAAATTTGACAACACAGAGTGAGTGCTGGAGACATACAGACTCTTTGGCCCTGCACCAGGCACTTTAATCCCACAGCCCAAGGATCCCATGAGCTACAAGTGGTGTAAGGGAAACTGTACAGGAAAAATCACCCTGAGTGACTCCAATACCCATCTGTGTTTAGCAATAAACAGGCAAATGAATAAAGATGAAACCTGTTATACGTGCTAAGGTTTACTCATGGTAATAGAAGCACAAGATACTGGAAGCTCACCCCAATTAGTCTTGAACACTTTCTTTCCTGGGACCTAGCGTGAGCTGAATTTTAGCTGTGTCTCGGAACAACGTCCCAGGACGTGGAGAGAGGAATAAAAGCATGGCTTCTGGGGCAAGCCTCCCACTTGCCACCTAGGGGAATTTGAGCAAAACACTTTACCTGTGAGCTTCAGTTTGTCATCTGTAATGCAGGTATTCATAATAAGTTGAGATGTTTAAAATTTATTGCCATGTTTATAACATTGTTGACTGAATAACCAACATATAATAAATGAAAGCTATTAATTTCTCTAAGTAAAAACTATTTGTCAGATGACTTTCTGAAAAACGAAAAAGTTATTACTTAAAGCATCAAAATATTTAGCACTGTAATTTAGAGATTTTTGCATAACTTCCTACCTTATTAATCAGAATATGTGACTGTAGTTTATAGTCTCTCCTGAATGCTTAGGTTAGGGTTCTTTTTATGGTCATTAATCATAAAGCCTTGAGATGAATAACAGGCCCCAAACTCATTGATTCATGGCGGGGGTTGGGGGGTGGGTTGCACCTATAAGAGAGAGATTCAGCTTGCATTGATTTTCTAAAAGGTAACCTTGTTCCTTCAAATTCAGTAGCCATACTTTTACTTTTCTAAGGACTCCAAATTCAACATTGTTTTTTTGCTAAAGAATACTAGATGAAGCACCTCAAAGAAGCTAGTGAAAACAACAATCTCAATGGTGAAAACAATGCAAAGTCGACTTAGATTCTCACAGAACAAAGTAAAGAAACTAATTTCCAGCTACCCTTAAAAGCTAAGGTACTTTTAAGCTGCTTTTAACTTGAAGATTTGGGGCTGTGAGTTCAAGTTATGACATTTTTATTAATAATTGAGAAGGTACTTTTTTTTGCCCAAGGTATAAATATTCCAACCTATGTGGTTTGGGGTTTGGATCATGCCAAATACAAAGATATTACGTAGTATGAACTCGGGGTCATTAGGTGGTAAGTTGGTGCATCAGTCAAAAAACAGAGCCCGGGTCAGATATTTCATCAGAGTGAAATAGCTACAAAGAGGGTAGAATCTGGAAGGTTAAAGAGCAGACAGTGAGGCAAGCTGGCGGGAACCATAGCACGGAGCTGCGGCCCACTATGGGGCGGAGGTGGAGCTGCCCAAGCCTTGGTTGGCTCCAGGGCTTTGAGTTGAAATAACCACGTATGAGATTCAGCTGCTTCTAGAAATTCTCACCTGAAGCAGATAAAGAGAGGGGTGATTCTCCCATGCTCTGATCCTATAGATTTATCCAGTGCCTATCATTGGTAAGCAAACAGTTGGCTAAGAGAGAAGACTGATCTAAAAGCAAACTGACAAAGGCAGCACAGTGTAAGCATAAAGAAATACACTAAAATGTAGTAATGACTTCCTGTAGCTCTTATTATGGGAGCGCTGGGAGCATGCATTCAGATGTGCCCTGAGGCACGTTCTCTGTAATATCCCTGAATTAGTATCACCTAATTATCAGACCCATTTTTTTTAAAAGTGTTATTGTCATAAACAAACAACATAATTAAATTAGGGGAAAAAAGCTTGATTACATTTATTAAAAATCAACTCTGTATTTAACTTCAAAGCAAAATTAAATGCCACTCAAAATCCTAGGTAAAGCTAAGTGTAAGAAAACTCCAAACATTTGTATTTGTACAGTAAGGATATGTTGACTATTTGAGTCTATATGTTAGAACATTATAGAGCATTATTGATAATTATATATCCTGTGCCTCCTCATAGAAGTAGACAGCCACCATCAGTGGGTATTTTTATATATTTTCCTCTTGCATCCACTAAGTAAGCTAAGAAATGGGGAAAATCCTAAAATAACAATAAATGTTAATGGGGAATAAAATCTAGGGTAGTTTAATTTTCTCAGAGATGTGCTCCGTCTCATGCCTTCTGTACCAATGCACTGTGACAGTGCTGACGGTGCCCCAGCAATGAAGGGAACCATGAAAGTCGAATCTGAAAGGCTGGGTGAAGTTACCTCTTATTGGTTGGTGAGACAAAGTTTAGGAATTCATTAAATCTCTCTAACTATAGCTCCACCACTTTAATGTGAGAAAATGAACAACCAAAATCACTTGCTAGATACTGCCATTACCCTGTTAGGAATGTATTTTAAGGGTATCACTGACTCTCACAATACATGCGGAGGTATTGATACCATGTTAAGTGAGGGAAGAAATCAAGACCCAGAGAGGTCAGCGTGCCAGGTGCTGGTTGTAAGAGAGGAGCAAAACACAGTTTTGCTGAGATCTCAGCCCTACAGCATAATAACAGCAAAGGCAAACACAAGGTGCCAGGAACACTCCTAAGAACTCAATGAGTGCTAAAAAAAAAATCCCCCAAACTGCAAATAATTTTGCATAGATGAAGTGTAAGAGGCACAAAGAGGTTAAGTAATTTGTCCAGTGTTACATGGCTACTAACTTGGCCCGAGAGTCCCCACCGTCAAACAATAGTATATTATTACTGCTCAACATACTGTGTAGGGATGTTATGACAACCTTACAAAGCAAAATACTGGGGGTGCCAAAAAATGTATTCACATTTTAAGAGATATTATCTATGTATTACTTTTTAAAGTTGAATTGAATTATGGTAGCCATGTGTGGTATGACATTCACTCAAAAGATGGCGTTAATCAAATGAATGCTAGAGCGTCACCATGCGACAGGCAGGACAGTCAAAGAAAATGGTGGACACATGATTGTCATTGAAGGAGCGCAAGACCCTTTTGAAGTGGTATTTGAAATTCAAGAACGTTGTGGAAGTACAACAGCAATGGAGGTGTGAGTATGCAACAGAACCTCCAATACCCCTAACCACTGCACACGTTTGTGATAAGTTGGATAGCACGGCACTGTGCGTGAGGTGCACAAGGGTAGATGGGGAGGCCTCACACAGCAACAGGTCCTGCTGCTTCTGCTGTGGGGTTGGAACAGTTTACACGCTCGCTCAAGCTGTAGTTCGCTGTAATCCAAAGTGTCTGGACACTGATGGTGACCACTGTGAGCACCTCTTGTCATTGCAGAAGTCAAACGGGACTTGTCTTTTGTCATGTTATATGTATTGAGTATTACGATTTTAATACAGTATTTTCCTTTCTTAAAATGTGTGTAATTTTTGGCACCCTCTTTATGTGAAAGCATTCAGGAAATCTAAAATGCTATACATGCATAAATGATCATTGTAATCCATAACTAAGGAGAAGATATCAGAAGGTACTGAAAGTGCTAAAGTTAACTCTACTAAGTCCCTTTTGGGATATTAAGATGAAAACCAAACTTGGCGACTGTATTTGAACAATAGTGTCATACGGTAGAGGCGGTCAAGCCAGTACTCTACATCTGAATAAACAGGTACAGGATCCCAATAGGACTTGGCATACTTTCTAAACTTTCGCCCTAGCCTACCCACCTCTACCTGAATTGGTCCCACCGTGTCTCCAATCTCACCCCTTATGATCCTCTCTTGGTTCATGATTCTAAGGGCAAATGGGTCTTTTTGCTACTCTTTGAACATACAAGCTCAATCCCTCTGCCTGAAGGCAAGTCCCCTGTGGGCTGTCACCTTCTTGCATTTGAATCCCTTCCTTACAAGTGTTTACATGACCTCTCAAGTAACCACTCAGTCAAGCTCTAGTCCAGCTGCCTTGATTTCGTTCCTCCAGAGCGATCATTTAGATTTCACATTTTGTTTGTTTATAGCTAAGGACTTTCACACCCAATCAAAAGTAATCTACATTTGAGAAAAAGCCTGTTTCTCTTCATTGACCGGCGTATAATCAGCATTTAGCAAATGTGGGTGAAAAAAAAAATGAATGAATCATAATTAAATAAGTAAATAAACATAAATTATTTGAATGTAGAAAATATTGTTTTAAAAGACCAAGGTCATGGGTTAGATTTCTATGAGAACCCAACAGTAGTTGCAGAGTTTCAGTATTGAAAACAAATTCATCAGCATAAAAATTCATAATTATAGTCCAAATAAATCAAAGTACAAGTATAGATAGATAAACACATATTCTCACCATTTAATGGAAATATACCTCAGAATGGATGCCACTTTGGGTATTATTTAATAGACAATAAAGGCAGAAAAATTTAAAAAAATTATTTTATTTTAATAGCCACAAAAAAATCCCTTAGGAGTAATAAGCACATCATTTTTGAAAATAAAAGAAATTATTACAAATACATTTAACCCAATTTCATTTTCTTTTTCCTAAAGTTATTTTGGTTTAATTGTCAGTACTTACTTCCGGTCCATTTCACTTATGAAAGTCATACAGTTTGCTTTTGCTTTAAAACATCTCTCTCCAAACTTATTTTCTGTTATTTGCCTTTGTCACTGTCAATGTAGGAAATCAGCCATTTCACTGGAAAGATTGTTTAAATTGAATAAGAATGACATTGACAATAAGGTAAATTTTCCATGATTATATATTTAAAGTAAAATGACTTCTAAGCTTCACAGTAAAATCTTTTACATTAAAACAAGTTGACTGCAGGATTTATGGTGAATTTTATACTCTCTATTTTAGGTGTAAATTCAGACCCTGATGTACCATTTCTGTATAGCATTTTAACCATGCCTGGTATATATATAATTTTTTAGCTTTCTTCATTATAATAAAAATGGGTTCTTCCAAATCAATCTATACAACCTATCTTTTTATTTATATTTCTATATTTTTCTTTTCAAGGGTAGTGATCAGAAAGGACTAAAATTAAAGATAAAAAGGCTACCACTTTTGTACAGAAGTTTTGTAATAAAAGAGTGGTCACGTTTTTAGAAATGAAACTCAGCATTGAAGAGACATAAACAGGTATCTCCTGTAACTAATTAATTGGACCAGGATTCCAAACTGGGTATATTAAGAGACAAAAAGAAAAACAAAAACACAAAAACACAAAACTATGGGACAGTTTCCCAAAAAGTAGGATTTCATGAGCAAATAAACTTTGTAAATACGTAAGTCCATATCTCGCCTTGGAGAATCAGTCACACTAGTACACTAAAGGTTTTGAGAAACTAAGCTGTGATGGTATCTTGTAGATATCTCATGCATAATTTAACCCATTTTCCTCACAGTCACTTTACTAGAGATGTCGTTCATGCAAAAAATTCCTAGAGGATATATTGGGCGAACAGTTTATTTGATTTTTTTCCTAAAGTAATTAACTTGTTCTGTTAAATTCTTTTGTATTAAGGCTCTGTATTTCTGTATTTACTAGAACATGTTTTCCCTGTGATCATTTTAGATACATGCATACACGCACTTAGGTGTATTTTCATTGGAATTGCTATGTGCCTCTCTCAAATGCGATTTTTTATTCCCAACATCAACATGGGCGCGCACACACACACACACACACACACACGTACACACACGCTGTAAAAATAAGTAAAATCTGGTTTCTGTGACGGCAAGTGAAAGTTAGGCTGTGTTTAGGTGGTCTGTCCTTGACTTGGCTTGACAGGGACCAGCAGAGAGCTGACCACCCTGCCTCTGTTATGGGTAAGGGTGAAAAAGGAAGTTAAGTTTCCACGAGAAAGGACAGCGATGCTACCAGTTACAAGGAGAAGGGGACAGATTTAGATCACTCAGGGGCTCTTACGTGTGGGTAGGTGGTGACTCAGAAGAGGATGCAGCAGCAGCAGCCTGAGGAAATGTAAGAACGCCTCCCTGTTACTGTTCCGTATGCAGAGGAGCAGGGGCTGAAATAACAGGCAAACCGATGAGCAGAAGGCAGGTGACAGAGTGGGCAGGAAGGTAGATGGGGGCCGCAGGGAAGGGGGTTTGTCCCGGTCGTTACCGGCCGCCTCTAAATTGAAAAGAATGCAGAGAAAGGGACGTGCCGGGCAGGAGGCCGCCACGTTAAGGAGGAGAAGGGAAGCAAAGGAAGGGACTGGCCTGTGGGGGGCTCCAACTAGACACCCCTCAAATAAAGAGACAGAGTTCTCAGGAAGGAAACGCAGAATAAGGAGTCAGCCCTGGCCCACTGTGAGCTGTCCTCAAATGGGAAAGAGAAGATGAGCAGAGAAATGCAGGACAAAGGGGCAATAGCCCCACCTCTCCAACCCGAAGTCCTGCTTCCCAGACTCTGTTACTATGCAGCTTTGCTTCTTTCACATGAATCGCAAAGGAGGGAAATGGGGAGCAAGTTCCAACTATAGGTAGAAAACCCCCAAACAATGTAGGGGGAGCTGCTCCCCACTCTTGGGTCAGCCCACTCCACCTCCTCGATGTGTACTTTTTTAAAACTCTTCTATAATAAACTCTTAACTATTCTGTATTTTCACAAACTATCTCTTGACTGAATTTTTTTTCCTTCAAGAACCATTTCATGGTAACCAGAGGGATGTGAGTATTAGAATAAAAGGGAAGAACACCTTGGAGGCAGGAAAGTGAAGGGTGCAGGGGTAATGGACGTGGCTCCCTGGAAATGTACATGGACTGAGGAAAGGGTGACATTCACTGTGACAAAACACAGTAGACGCTTACGTGCTGTCCAAATGCACACAACCCCAAACACACACACACACAACCCCAAACACACACACACACAACCCCAAACACACACACACACAACCCCAAACACACACACACACAACCCCAAACACACACACAACCCCAAACACACACACACACACACACACACACAACCCCAAACACACACACAACCCAAAACACAAACACAACCCAAAACACACACACAACCCAAAACACACACGCAACCCAGAACAAACCTGTGCTTTAAAGTAAGTGTTTATATTATTTACATAAGCAATTGTTGAATGAATAACATTTAAAAAAAATGCCAGTTGGCCAGTTCAGAGAAGTAATGATCGATGTAAACTGTAACTCTGAAAATGGACTTGTTGCTATCCTCACTGAGTATCTACCGATGGTGGCATTTTCCTGGAGTTATGTGAATCATCATTAATTCTTCATTCGATTTCCTCAGGTAAGGATAAATCCAGTAAGCCAAAATTTATGTTGTATGTGTTTTACATGATGTCCCCATAATCATTTTTAAAATCAAAGGTCAAGAAGGAAGGGGGTTCCCTGGTGGCCTAGAGGCTGGGCTTCAGTGCTCTCAATGCCACGGCCAGGGTTCGATTCCCAGCCAGGGAACCACCCCACTCCACCCAACCCCCCAAAAAAGAAGGAAATATTCACTGGTAGAATATTACATGAAACAAATAGGACTATGAATCTGCTAATTGTAAGACAGATTATTGTGTAAAACTAAGAAATCATTAACTCTAAATGAAACCAATAAAATATTAATGCCACAAATTATGGAATTTTTTCCTTCAGTTATATGAATAAAAATAAGTTCTATATTTGCTTTACTTACAGTTTTTAGGTAAGTATAAACTAGGCCACTCAAAACTCATGGTTTTATAATTTCCAATGATAACCATTTCAAAATTTTGTCAAAATAAACTAAAGCTATGTCACTGGTCTTATAGAATATCATATGAAGTAAACAATAACACAATTAGCCATGTTTCCTTCCAATATATATATCAAAACTTGGAGATCATTTCACTTCAGTAAACATTCCACTTTGGCATTCATTCATTTACTATTTACTTACATTTGTGGAGTTATTAAACATTACCCCTTCATTATCAATAATATACAATTATATTCCATTTTGCTTTAATGGAAGTCAATAAATGAATATAATTTTAGCTGCTAATGATTCTTGCTTGAAATTCTTTTAAATTGCTTCTTTCATTAAAAATTACCAATATTGAAGAAGTCACTTTTCACAAATATTATATGCTGTATTTTCTTTCATATAAAACCTACCTGATCATGTCAATTTTGATGATCAATCAAAGCAAAGTGGACAAAATTAATGCATAATATTTCTCCATGGAGAGAAGGGATTCTGTGCCAATAATTGTATATAAAAATCCTTAAATATCAATTTTATGCCTTTTAAATATTGCTTTTTAATTCATCCTTAGCATTCTTAATTTCCTATCAGAATGCTATGAATGTTACGTGATGTCTGTGTCTTACTTTGGCTTTATTTTATTGTCATGCAAAATAAACTTATTAATATAATTTGATTTATAATGTGAGGACATTGATGTTGAACAAAACATATGGCATTAAAGACCTGATGCCTAAATCTGAGCATGTAAAAGAAGTGCTTTGAGAGTTATTAATTTCCTCAGTTATAGCCTTCTTGTTCTAAAGAAGTAATAAAGGAAAACTATGCTTCTAGAAAAGTAGCATTTCCATCACCATCCAACATTCACTAATCTCTTACGGTATCAGGAAAGATCCTTGAAACAGGTAAAAGGTTTACGTAGATTTGGAAAAGACTTATTTGGAGACAAAGAGCCTTCCACAGTCTAAAATAGAGATCTGGTTGAGCAGCAGACCTTAACACTAGGAAAGATAAATGCCATCTCTCTTATAAAATATCTTTACAATAACAGAGCAGCATAAGTCCTGAATCTGATTTTGAATTGTCATTTACGTGTCCTTATTTTAATATTTTACAAAGCTAATTTTTCCTGCGTATTAGTTTTGCTAAACTCAATCCTGCTACAATAAGTAAGGATATAAAGGAATGTCATCCGTCTCCAGGTAATGTCATGTCAGCCCTCTCCAGGTAATGCCTATCAGAGGCCATTTCTGTCCCTTCAATCACACATGAAGGTTGCTCTTATCTCACCTTTGTTGGTTGGTTGGTTGGTTTGTTTCCTGCTGGATGTTTTCGTCAACCTAACTCACTCCCCTTCTGCATACACTTAGGTTAGGGATGCGTCACGATAATGTTATAACAACAGACATCTTCATTTATTAAGGTGATAGGATTTATAAAACAATAAATAAAGCTAGAGTTCTCCTAAATGTGACCTGGAATGTTTTGGTATTTCTTATTTGTTCAGTACCAAACCTTGAAAGTATATTTTTAAATGGAAAGAAAATGTTAGCATCCAGACACGAATACGACGGGGGAACAAAAGAACTGTGAAGAGTTTTGCAACACAGGTGAAAACAAAGTTTTGTGGAGTATTGAGGAGAACATATTGATTTATTCTGACTGAAGACAAGGGGAAAATTTCACACACACCCCCAAAAAAGGATAAAATCACGTCTTTCGTAGCCTTGGAAGATGAGTAAGATTTTGACGGATGAAAATGTGTGGAGAAGCCTACTAGATGTTCTGATATTTGAAAAAAATGACAGTGCAACATTGTTGGCAGCTTCTTTTATTAACTTTTCTTTTCCCCCTGGAGCTCTAGGCAGACATTTAGCAATTAATCTTCTGCTGCTACAATGAAACAGGCATGTGTGATGAGAATCCCGAGTAGCTTAGTGTGAGGAGGAAAATCATAAAGACAGAAGTGACAAGTCTAAGGCCATCAGAGCGGTCACTCGGCAGAGATCAGCGGTCCTGAATCCTACGTGACCTTGAGCCCAGTACTGCACCTCGCTGGCCTTCCACGTAGTAGCCAGGACGCTGTCTCGGGAGACAAGAAAACTACAGCGACCTTGTTTCCCAGCGATGCACAGTCTGCAAATACACTGTTTCTCCAGCCTTCCCGAATTTGGTACCCGACACCCGTTGGTGTCGACGGTCTCGTGACGCGCTCGCTGCCTTTTCCAGCTGAAATGAGGGGCCACGTGCTAGTGCCACGTAGCTCTTGCCCCGTGCACCGTCCCTTGCGGTCTTGTCCTAGCTTCGTGGTCATTCTGTGTGTCTTCAGCCTGGGAGCGCCTTGTTTATTTACGTTATTCCTTATGGAAAAGTTTTGTGTGGTCCTTGTCGCTGTTGGTACTTGTCGTGCCTCTCGGAACCAATTAACGACGAGAACTGAGGTACCGCTGGATTCGAGGTTCGGCTGACGAAAAGACTTCCTAAAATGTACTTAAATATTCACTTGCTTTCTGAAGAATGAATGTACCTTGGCTCAGATTTGCATCAGTTGATGTTAAATTTCATCACTGTTGTCTTCATCATTCTCATTTCACTCTCCGTGTGAGGAATCCATCCGTGCACTGACTTCGATGACAATACTCCAGCTTTAATTTTCTCGTTCTTTTCTATCGGTATCATTGTACATTCAGAACATGCATATACTATTCAAATCTATTCTTTCAGCAAAAATCCACGTGTTCAATGTGACAGATTTTTCTCTCCAGCTCTAATATGTAGGAGATGTGTCGGCCACTGATGAATAACTTTCCCTGGAGCAAAATGTGTTCTTAATAAAAGTCAAAATATAAGGCATTTGTTAAACCCAGCACAACATTCTCTGGAACTTAACACACTGTATAATTTTATGTATACAATGTATGTATTTTTTTCTATTCACCTTTATTAAAGGACCAAATGTTGTACATATTTTGAAATAATTTGAAAAGCACCTCTACTTTTGAAAATTGGGAAAACATGACATACTCTAAAGAGCCTTTAAGTAAGTAAAGACAGGTTTTCATATTCAAGCTATGTAGTCATTGTAGATGGATATATTTATGGTACAACTTGGAGAAAAGATATTTGACTATTCATTGGGCCGTAATAAATAATCTTTTTATTATTTTTATACACATTAAATTTAAAATTTCTTCAAAGTTTATAAAAATTTCATCAGATGACATTTAAGAACAGAGAATTGAAAGTCACAGAGTAAGAGTTATTGGTAACACACACAAGTAACTAAAAGTTTATATCTAAAATATAGTTTAATGTTGTGCAAACCATTAGGTAAAAGAAAGACAATACAGATGGGCAAGAACAGTAAACAGACACTTTAAAATACAGATTATTCAAAACAATGCATACATCTATTAAAAAGTAGTTCCTCTCCTGCATCAAGGACACAGACCCTTTAAGGCCACAGCGGGATGCAAATGCACCCACGCCAGAGTGGGAAGTGAAGATGACAGACAGTGCTGAGTGCTGCTGTGGTTGCTGCGTAAGAAGGCACACACTCTGCAGATAAGAGGGAAAACGGGTACAATCATTTTGGGAAAAAGTCATGGGTAGTATCTACTAAAGCCAAACATATTCATATAGCATGCCCCAAGACTCCTGTGTGCAAACTCAACAAAAATGCGTATAGCTGTGACAATTAAGTTTGTGAACTCATCCTAGAAAAAGTGCTACACACCTCATGGCTGACTATCACTACGGTCACCTCTGAAGTATTTCCCTTGGGAAGCTGTGCACCAACACCAGCGCCTTGTCCACCCTTCAAAGCAATTTAGGAGCTCTTTTTCTGGAACAGCCATCAGAGCTGTTGTCTTATGACCCTTAATGTCCTGAATGTCATCAAAATGTCTTCCTTTCAGTATTTCCTTTATCTTCGGGCAAAAAAAGTCACTGGGGGCCAGATCAGGTGAGCAGGGAGGGTGTCCAATACAGTGATGTGTGCACTGGCTAAAAACTCCCTCACAGACAGGGCCCTGTGAGCTGGTGCATTGTTGTGATGCAAAAGCCATAAATTGTTGGCGAAAAGTTCAGGTTGTTTTCATCTAACTTTTTCATGCAGCCTTTTCAGCACTTCCAAATAGTAAACTTGGTTGACTGTCCAGTTCGTACAAATTCATAATGAACAATTCCTCTGATATTCATAAAGGTTAGCAACATCATTTTGACTCTTGATTTGGACTGATAGAAGGTTTTTGGTCATGGAGAACTGGCTGACTTCCACTGTGCACTTGGACACTTTGTTTCAGGGTCGTATTGGTGCACCCATGTGTCATCGCCAGTGATAACACGGCCCAAAACATTATGTTGCCTCTCCCAAAGGTCTTGGTAAACTTCAACTCTCTTTTGCTTTTGTTCATGGATGAGTTACTTCAGGGCCATTTTTGCACACACCTTTCACATGTCAAGATTTTTAGCTAAGATTTTCCTGTTTCTTTATCAATGTTTACTTGGTCTGCTGTGCTTCTCACAGACAACTGACAATTTTGATGTACAATTCTATGAATTTTTGCCGTGTTTCCATCAGTTCTACTCATTACTGGCCGCCCTGACCTCTCTTCATCACGGATGCTTTCTCTCCCCTCAGAAAAACGTTCAATCCATGTGTGCACTGCTGTTTTCTTCATGGTATTATCCTCATAAACTTGGACTAACACGTCCCTGATGTCATTTCCACTCTTGCCAAGCTTAACAAGAAATTTCATGTTTGTTCATTGCTCTAATTTAAGCTCCGACATTCCCACAACGGCACACAAACACACACAACAACAATAATGAACACCACTCAGCAAGACACTGCCACATGTCGACACTGACACAGCTGTGAGACACAGACATACCAAGGTCAGGACACCTGACTCAGCTACTTGTATTGTGTTGCTAACATAAGCACGCAATGGCAGGTTCACAAACTTAATTGTCAGACCTTATATTTGTTCAGCAAAAGGCATGTACAAGACTATTCAAGCATGACAAATTATAACAGCCCAAATTGGAAACAACCCAGTTGTTCCTACTCAGTAGAGTGTCTATATTGTGGAAAACTATACAATAGGACATTATTCCAATTACACTTAATGGTGGCAAAATATGAAAATGTGCACAATGAGATATGTATTGACAATTTCTGAGTATCATTTTAACCGTAACACCAACAGGAACCAACCAAGATGTTTATAAAAATAAAATGGATAATTTATGGTATACCCACATGATGAAATATTATATAGCCACAAAAATGAATGGATCACAGCTGCAGGAAACAACTTGGATGCATTTTAAAAGTCTAATTTAGAGTAAAAAATTAGAGACTATATACTTGTGTAATTCCATGGTAGTTAAAATGAAACCCTGTTATAAAGTATAACAAAAACCAAGAAAGTGGTTTCTATAAAAGTCAAACAGTATACATGAAAAATACTTTGGAATATAACCCAAAAATTTAACACATGATCATAGAAAAGAAAATTCAACTTTAATGCATGAATGAGAGCATCTCTATCAATGACAATGATAACACTACACACAGTGGTAAGGCTTCTAGTAGGTAGAGTTCTAGACATAAGAGTATTGTGGCATAAAAAATATAAATAACATTCTAGAATGTGTTATAGGTTATATGTTTATTATCGAAAAATCTTGTATGACTAGTTACTAACAGAACTAAAGGGATTAAGTTATCACCCTTCTGACCTTAAATCGTGGGCTTCCACAGTCTCTTACTAGAAATCTGAAGTCCTTTGTCACAGTTAACTGGGACAAGACACTTAATTCCTTAGGGATTCTGTTTTCTTATGTTAAAATGGGGATATTGTACCACAGGATCACAAACATAAATTTTAGCTTTGAACTTCTACTTCTACACCAATGTATCTATATATTTACTGATACATTTAATAAAACATTTTAAAATAATGTGGCATATTTATTTGCCCAATAGCAAGCCAACTAAGTTAAAATTTATAATTGACTACAAATTATAACTTGAGGAAAATATTGATTTTTATATTTTCATTAAAGAGCTTAAAAATAATAAATGACCGTGGCTCACCAGGAAGTTTGTTTTTTCTATTCTAAGGATTTTTAAGGGAAGTTAATGCTGAAGATGATTTCTGAAATCTGAAAGGGTGCCAGAGAATGGAAATCAAATATACTGTGATTCTTACACACCGTTTGGGACCTGATTCATATGCAGAGCCTGCAGGCCACGGATTGGGACCAATGCCCGCATTTAAAGGGCGTTCTTAATCATATGCAGCTTGGTGCGAATCTTTGTGGGAAAAAGAGAGAGAGAGTTAGCTCATGCTTTATTTTATGCCGGTTGCTTCTTGAAACTTGTGCCACAAACATGTGAAATTTAATTAGAGCATTTCATCCTTTAGATCATAGTTATGCCCCCTTTTTCATTTCATAGACTATAGAATCTGACACCTGAAAAAGAAACATCTATTTTGACTGGCAAAAACGATTCTGTCACCATTTAGGGGTGTGGCATAGAAGACACCAGGGGTATAATTGTCTGAAAAAATGCCCACGGTTAGAAGGTCGACAGTCAGTGTGTAGGAAGTGAGGTGTCACCTCACAGATGTGGAATTTTCTTCCAGTTAGCTGGCGATTACAGCACGTGCAGCCATGAGTCATTATAGCGTGACAATTTTAGGAAAATCGTACTTTGTGTTCATATCTCTCATTGACTTAATGTAATTCTTAGAGAAGAAAAAAAAACATAAAAATCCTCAAGTACTTAAAAAAGGTCTTAATCATTCACATCACCAGAGGAACCTGTTCTATGTTCAAGTCTTCTTGATATCTGCTTAATCAATGTTTCAAGTCCCTGTTGTCTTGGGAGATTTGATCACAATTGAAGCAATAGAGTTAAGAAGAGAAAAAGAAAAACTGTCATCATTAAACTCAACCCACTGTGAATATTCACGTGTTGCAATCTGTGCCCAGGTTAATCAATTTGCCTCCAGAACCTCAGTAATCACTAACCTAGGTAAAGGTTCTTACCTTCCTGGCTGAATGAGGGATTTAGCAGAGCCAACTAGAAGAAAATTGGTTACATGGAGTCCCTGGGATAGCAGAAAGCCAGGTAAAGGAGACTGAGCCCCAAGATTATTGAGTCTGACTTTTACAAAGAAGCCAGAGAAGCAAAACCCCAAGATGATGTGTTCTCAGGGCCAGACACTATTGAAAATGTTTAGAAGAATTATACTTCTGAATTAACAATGAGCAAATTTGCTCTAAGTGGATACAAAAAAAAAAACAAAAAAAACAAGACAAAACAAAACAAAAACAAGCTACCTCATCTCACTGTCTTGAGGAATTATATGTCAGATTAAATGGAATATCTTGGACTACTGTGGGTATGTGATTTATGAGACTGTTGTGTATGGGAATAATTGGAACAATTTCAAAGACTAAATAGATGCTTTGGGTAAAACAAATAAAGGAATCTTTCCCTCCCAAGTTTCAGAATATCAGCGTGAGTTTTCATCATCATGGGCCCCTGAAGATCAGTGTCTGAATCGTAGACCTGCTGCTATGTTAGTAGGCCTGCTGTCGTGTGGATCTGGGAAGTGCATTTCTAGAAATTCCAAAATTTCTAGAAATTTTTAGTATTAGTTTGAAAAGTACAAATACACGAAGATGGATCTGTTAACTTTGTCTCTCACACTTGTATGTACACACAGTATCGGTACTAAAAGCAAAGAAAGCCCCACCTGACAGTTGGTGCAATTCTTTAGGTGCATAACAGAATTATACGTGCAGCCCATTTCTGGAAAGATTTCAATAAAATTAAATATTAGCTTCTGGAATTGCAAAGTGATGCAAATTTTTATATTTTAATTTTCAGTCTTCTAAGCTTTAAATGGTGCAATCACAATATAAACATAAAGATGAAATATTCACTATGATGGGTGTTACGTTTTTGCAAAGGCATTATGCCCATACTTTGACTATAAATTGATGTGTAAGATTGAGCTTAATGAACTACCTGAACTTGCCCATTTGTTGTAACTTCTTAAAATGAATTCATAAACGTAGAACCTGTACTTCTTTCAATTTAATGACCTTATTTAAAGAATCTATGGCAAATTATTTCACCAACTTCCTTCTGTAACATTCACTATAACATTTGCATTTAAATTCAATGTTTTGCATGTATTGTCTTCTCTTTACTTTGAGAAATAAAAAAATAAATAAAGCCATATTGAGGTCTTGAAAACTATAAGCATATAAACTAAACAAAAAAGACCATTTTTCTTTGCATAGAATATTTAAAAAACTCTAGACAAAGCCAAATTAATTTTTTTCAAACAGAATAGAAATTTGTGTTGATTAGTTTTCTTTATTGCTATAATGTTCATTTCAAAGATATGCTATATTTTATTATCAATTCAAAAGGAAAATGGACACTACTAAATTTGGGCAAATATTTTTTTACCTGTGCCCTTAGGCTTTGTGAGGATTATACCACATTTATAAGGCTTTTTGCATTTTAGTAAATGCAATAATAGTTGCTAATATTTATCATGTTTAGCTTTAATAAGCTAAAGGAAATGAAATTACAAAAAGGTAGCATTAAACTAACAAATTCAATCAAATACATAAAATTATTATATTAATTTTGTAAATGATGACATCATTGATATGTTTTTATTTAAATGTTTTAAGTAGTTAAATTTCTAGAATATGACCTCTATGCAAAACGTATGTTTACCTTTCATTTAAGTAGCAGAAGACACTTCCTAGGAAACCAGGGATTAAGACTTGTTTCTATAAATAATTCCACAATCTGTCTACCTATGTGGCCTGATCACTTTCATTTCTGTAACTATAACCTGTATAGTGAGAAGCATGAGAAAACCCAAGTCCTCTAAGAAGAATCTAGAAATTTCTTTTACCCAAATTGTCTACTTATCATGAAAAGAAACCGATTCCTTTAAGAATGACCTCAAACCCTTTTGTTTTGTGTTACCTTTCCCAACGTTTAGTAAGACAAGTCCAGGCGATTGCATGGTTCAGTGGATGGTGACTTGTACAATGAGCATGGCAGGACCAGGTTCCTCTGTCCTCAGCAACTCCCTCACTTCATGGTACCCCAGCACGGGCACCACATGGGCAGTGAGGCCCAGCCCAAGTGCAGTTTGGGAAGTTTAATAGAGGTTGGGAAGCGGACACTACAACGTCATAGTCAAGTAAGTCGGAAGCAGAAGGGTTTGACTCATCAACTTTTGTCATTCCGTTTCCAATGGAAAAAGTCACTAGATTTTTCTATTTTCACTTTCAAAGATTAACATAATGAGACTCTCAGAGGAGGAGAGTTTAAAAATTAGTTTTTGGGACAAGTAGTAAAAGTGAGATGATTGTTATGACATGCCTTTGACTATTTTAATATTTTAAATAATAAAAGACTAATGTTTTTCAGCTTTAGGTATAATTGATGAATAAAACTGAAATATATTTAAAGTAAACAATGTGATGACTTGATATACAGATATACAGTCAAGGACTCCCACAATTGAGTTACTTAACACATCCACCTACTCACATATTGATCTTATTTTTCCTTTCTTTTATATGTGTGTGTGTGTGTGTGTGTGTGTGTATGTGCACGTGTGTGTGTGTGTGTAAGAACACAAGATTTACTCTTGGCACATTTCAATTATAACAACATGATATTATCAACTATTGCCCCATGGTGTACATTAAGCCCTCAAACGCTATTTTCCTTATAACTGAAAGTCTGTACCTTTCACCAGACTCTCCTCATTTGCCCCACTGCCCTGCACCCACCTGCAAACACCCTTCTACTCTCTGTTCGTAGGAGTTCAGCTTTTACAGAATAGACACATAAGTAATATCATATAGTATTTGTCCTTCCTGGACTGATTTCACTTAGTATAATGCTTCCACGGTTCATCCATGTCATCCCAAAGGACAGGATTTCCTTCTTTTTTAAGGCTGAAAAATACATTATTTAATATATACATGCTTTTTTGGTTCATTTATACATCCACAGACACATAGGTTATTTCCATCCCTTGAGCCCTGGGAATAATGCTGCAATGAACATGAACGTACCAATATCTCTGAGATAATGACTTTGTTTTCTTTGAATATACATATCTTGAGAGATTGAATTGCTGGATCATATGGTAGTTCTATTCTTAATTTATTGAGGAATCTCCCTGCTGTACCTTACAGTGACTGTACCAGTTTCCATTTCCACCAACAGTGTTCAAGCGTTCTCTTTTCTCCACATTTTCACAAGTATGTATCTATTCTTTTTTTGATACTTGACATCTGAGCATTTAAGAGTCATATTTAGTTCTCTCTTGGGTGTTTTGAGGTGGGAGAAAATTATGCGAAATGGGTCCTCCTCTCAAGGGAGTTAAAAATTTCCTTGGGAAGTTGTAGACCTTGGAATGATAAGAAAAAGAAGGAGAGAGAGAGAGAGGGAGGGAGGGAGGGAGGGAGAGAGAGAGAGAGAGAGAAAACAAAGAAAGAAAGAAAGAAAGAAAGAAAGAAAGAAAGAAAGAAAGAAAGAAAGAAAGAGAAAGAAAGAAAGAAAGAGTGAACATAGTACTATTTTTTGAAGTATAACCTTCAGACCACCACTATGGGATCACCTGTCATGCTTAGTAAAGATGTTCCCTTCTAAATTATATCCTAGGCTCAACTAATCACAGGCCATGAGGATGAACACATTGATTCTGCATTTCTTAAGAAACTCTTCATCTGATCCTTATGTGCATGAAAAATTGACAATCAGCATAAAATGAATTAACAAAGAGGTAAGAGATGCAAAGCATGTAATGAGAGGCCATCATGGGAAGAGATTAAGAGTATTACACAAGCCAGGGTTCAAAATGGACAGAATATAGATTCACTCCTTGTAAGAACAAACATAGCATTCGCAGAAAGAGCATTTACTTTCCATTTCTAAAGTCTAATAGGCAGAAATGTGAATTCTCTGATACTAAGGGCCAACATGTTTGGATATAAGATTGGAGATCAAAGTGGGTGGAGCCAGTGTTCTAGATACATAGGCAATGCTCAATGCATATTAGTTAGTTGGCTGAATAAATTAACAAAGACCTTACACAGAGGACTGAGGAGTTCCAAGGTGTTCTCTGAAGTCAATAATAGCAATCAATAGTATTTCATTCAGATACTTTCTACAAATTTATTCTTGTATATTTCTTCCCTTTGGTACCCAAAACACCTGTCAGAATAAATAGATATTTTCATTAATGACAAAACAGAAAATTCAGGCTTGGAAAAATTAAAGTAACATGTCTGACTTCACATAGCTTTGCAGGGAACCCAGATTTTGCTAATTCTCCTCCCTCCACTGAATATTGCCTCTTCACACCATGAGATGCCCTGACAATGGAACAAAACCCTTTGCAAGTAAGTCTAATGCTCCAGTAATCCACGTTCACTGTCTGGTTCTGTGTGGATTCACTTTTCTAAGTGAGATGGCTCATCTTTCCTTAGAATGCATATTGTTCTATGTGAATTATTCTTCTGCTATTTTCTGGGAAAACAGTCTAGCTGTTTCAATACAGGCTTTATGTATTTAGTTTTAAATACATATATAAACACACCAATATTATTTAATGTTTCTGTGAGTTTATGTGGGAAGTTTTAAATCTCTACATACTAATAAATCATGATACTGTTTTTAAAGTAAAACCTTTTCCCCAAAAATTGGACAGTTGATCTTAATCCTGCACTAAACTACAAAATGTAATTGTTTGGATGATTAGTTTGCTCAGAAGCCTAGAAATAACTGTGGGGTGAGGATGGTTAATGAGTAGAACATAACCTATATTTAATGTGTCTTTTAAGAAATGAGATTGTGATTTCAATTTAGACATAATCACTAGGTCTGCACATCACTGACTCATCACCAGTGTAATCTGCATTGATAACCTCAATGGCATTACCATAGCACCAATTCTAAACTCAGACCCAGCAGTCCGAAGTAAACAAGGTCTAAAATTCTGGTACCTTAAAACTGTAGTGCACTTTTAAGAAATGAGGGGGCCTTACAGATCACTGTCAAGAAGCTGTCACTTTGCATTTTAATTTTTCATTGCTGATTCTTAAAGTTTTTCTCATCAACTTTTAATGGTTCTCAAAATTTCCTTCAGGTAAGTTATTGATGACAGTGCAGCAGTTCTTATTACCAAGTAGAAAGAAGAACGAAAGAGAGAGAGAGGTAGTCTCGTGTGTTGTTATGAGCTGAATGTTTGTGTCCACTAAAATTCATGTGCTGAAGCCTTAACCCCCAATATAAATAGTATTGGAAGGTGGGGCCTTTGAGGGGTAATTAGGTTTCAGTTAGGTTTTGAGGATGGGACCCTCAGGAAGGGATTGGTGCCCTTAGCAGGAGGAGGAGGCGTAGGGCACAAGGAAAGGTCACGCAAGTGCAGTGAGAACACGAGCATCTGTAAGTCAGGAGGAGAGCCCGTGTCAGGAGCCCAACCTGCTAACACCTCGATGTTGCTTCAGAACTGGGGACTGTTGTTCAAGCTGCTCAGGTTATGGTATTTTGTTATAGCAGTCCGGGCTGACTAATACCTGCCCTGTTGATATTCATGCTACTGTTATTAGCTTGAAAAACTTTTGCAATTGCCCCCATTCTCCAGGAGATGGCTATTTTAATCTAAATAATCCCAATATAATTATTTAAGAATTATCCTCTCCCTGGGACTTTTAGAAGATGGGACTATCTGTTATAGTGTTTTCTCATAAATTCAAAGAGAAATAAAAGGTTTGCCCCTGCAAGGGACAGGAGCGCCTTGGAGAAGTCAAAGAGGTTACATGCAGGTCCCCCTTTTCCACTTGAGTTCCTTCCAGACCGAGCCTCAGGGAAACCTCTTTTTATTTACAGAGTCTGGAATCTACTGGGTAATAATGAGGATGGATGTCAACCTGGTCACAGCAACCTTGGAACAATGCACACGTGATGGGTCTCAGATCACGCCTCAGTACAATGTTCAGTGGCACCGGGTCATCTTGTCTTGTGTGGTTTCGAGTCAACAGTGTGAGTGTGGGGGTGGGGGACCTCAATATACTATAGTTTTTACTAGGGTGACGTGGAAATGAGGCAACCACAGAGGCCCTGATCTTTTTTGCCTCAATTACAAATGTATTTTTTTAAATATTCAAGAGGCTGAATCATCTGAAATAATTAACTCAATAACTTTCTACTAAAAATTCCTTTTCTTTACAACTTAAATGGATCATAAAGAATTCACATCTCAAAAGTAAACAGAAGTTCATTTGTTCCATCTAACGTTTCAATAAACAGTAAGAAGTGATATTTCTAATTACTGAAACATCTTATAGATTGTCATCTACTTTCCTGTATGTATGTGTTGAATTAAATTTGGAACCATCACTAAATTACCTGATAGATGTCACTTAGTGTATTAAGGGCAAGGAGAGTGTGCATCTTCTATTTCACTTTTTGTTTTTCATCCTAACACACAACCAACTCAGCATGTTGATTAATTTGAAATATATCATGTATGAAAATGTGTTTCAAGAATGTAATGATTTCCCAAACAATGATAAAAATACATTAAACTTAAGACAGACACACAAATTTTCACTTTAAAATCAAATATCTCTATATTTTTAGTGAAAGTTTGGTGAATACTAAATTATGACTTCAATTTTCCATTTCAGTTTCCATGTGTAGATAACATACAAATTGAATTTCTTCTCAGCCATAATTGTGTATATGAAATATGTATGCAGGCATGGGTATGAAAAATCTGTATCTATTATATCATCAGAAAATAAGGTGCAAATTGATTTAAGGATTTCAGTAATCAAATATTGAAAGGAGTATTACATAAAAAAGATTTCCTCAGATTATGTGAATAAGGCATATCAAAACACTTAATAACTATAAAAATATTTCAATAGTAGTGAAAATAGAAAGATCTAAATTGTTGAAGTCAAAGGAATGGCCAGATTTGCTTATAGACTAAACATTTGATTTATAGTGGCATAGATCTGTTTAAAATATTTTATAGTCCTTGTGTACTGAGTTAAATACTGGGTGGGCATTACAATGTAAGGCAATATTTCAAACACTGTTTTATAGGGCTATGTTTGTTTCATATACCTTAGTCGTCTGAATGACTATGGGATCCCTAAAAGCAAGAGTGGGGTACACCTATGCATTGCCAGTGCCTAGAAAGAAAGGAACCCTCTACCAATATTTACTGATATGGGTCTTTGGAATAGAACCTGAAGAAGAGATCAACTCAGACTGACCTTGCACCAAATTACCCATGACCCATAATGCGCCTTCAGTGCCCTTCCTACCCCCAGTTTTCTTTCATTGTGGTAAGATACATGTAACATAAAATAATCCGCTTTATACACTTTAAGGGCAAAGTTCAGTGGCATTATTACATTCAAAATGCTGTGCAACCATCATCACTGTTCATTTCCAAAATTTTTATCACTCAAACAGAAACTTCGCACCCACTAAGCAAAAACTCCCCATTTCCGTTCTCATGTCTCCCTAGTAACCGCTAATCTCATTTCTATCTCTATGAATTTGCCTCTTCTAGATAGTTCATAAAGGTAGAATACAATTCTTTTTCATTTTATGTTTTCCTTTAATGTCCTTCAGCCACTTAGATGCACATTCTGTCACAGTTAAGACAGTCTCCCAGTGGTGCCCCTCCCACAGCCAGAGCCCCAGACCCACCTTATCTGGGCAGCAGAGAATTGGGCTGCCTTCACCCACATTCTGTGGGAGATCGCCCACTCTTAGACGGGTGCCCACTGAATTGGAAACAGTTAAATATATTGCTCTTTCCAAAGGTTTTTAAATTTGTCCAGGAAAATTATTAAAGATTCTGCTGGATATAAATTCAAGAAGGTAAATTATTTACAGTGAAAATTCCAACACCTGCGCCATTGTGAAGAGTATGGTTACTACCAGTGGTCTTGTCTTTCCCAAAATCACTTGGCTCTGGACTCCTGGTTGTTCTGTGTACAGGCCCATTTTGTTTTATGCTTTTATTTGTTTGTTTGTTTGTTTGGAGATGCTTATCAGCATCAACAAGATTGAGCTAATCAGCAATGTGTGTCATGGCTCCGCCCTTCCTGAGTCTCTGCCCGTCTTGGTATCAGCACTGCCATTGTTGTGATTATTGGCAGGAATGGTAATGATCTCGTTGGCTACATCACGGGTACTGTCTGATTTTGTCTCGGAAGCTTCATACTTGATACCCTATCAGTTAGAAGCTGAAGTTACTGATCTGTATCTCATGCTTTTTTAGTGATCAGTGATGCAGGAACTTGTTAAGTATTAGAATTTAAGTTGTAGAATAAAATCTTGCATTTCAACACGGGAAAAGTCTCCACCCATTCATCGTGTTGGACAGCTTTTCAGCGATGTGTTTCCTTGACTATCATCATTATTCATGAACTATATTTGCGTATAGTCCCCAAATTCCTCCAGGACATTTTAACTAGCAGTTTCTGTTCACACTATGAGAATTCAGAATGCAAGTGTTGGGTTCATGTAGTTAATTAATAATAGTTATGATTTGGAGAAAACAAAATATTTTGAAACACAAAACTAGAATATAAATATGTGCTGATAAACAGTGAAATGAATAGCACTGTTGTATGGCTGCTATAAAGCAATAAATTCCCATGAAAATTATTTCAATCTTTTTCAATTTCAAGATCTTAGATACTCATATTATTACATTACTTGAAGACTTAGATAAACCCTTGCCTTATAATTCCTAAATCTTCAAGTATTACCAATGTGTCTGTCATTTGATATTATTTAAAACAATTTTGATTCATCCATAATGCAACATGAAGAAAACAAAATGTCATTCTAACCATTTTGTGCTATTTTCCTTCTGTACATATGGCCCTGAATTTCATTCAATTACTTACAGATTATTGAATTATTTTCTGAAAGATAAAAAGTATTTTCTACTTTACAGACAGAATAAAATAATTCAGATAACATAACTTCAATCTAAATTTTATATAATATTAATTACATTAAAATTATATTGTTATTAATATATAGGTTTAAGTTAGTGAAGTTCTTCAAAGGAAATTTTACTAATATTGGCTCCAAAAGATGAAACATCAGACCTGACTTCAAATTTGTCAGTTGGGTTTACTTCTGTCGTATATACTGCTTTATTTATTTGCCTGTGTATAGAGAATTATTGTAGTCTAGTGGAGATATAAGAACAACTATCTGATATTATAATTACCAGGTAAGTGAAAACGTGTAATGTTTCTTTGCAAAACTTAGTGGAAAAGGCTCTTTGAAGAATCAATTAACTCCGAAGTTCTTTTCAGAACACTGTCTTCTATTTCTGGGGTCAATCTTTATTGTAATTTAGATCTTTCCCTCAAACAAAAAGTCAGCAGTCCATAATAGTATTCCTTTACAAAGTAGAAAAATTCTGCAGACATACATAAAGAAAATTGAAAGAAAAAAGGTTTGCAAGAGACAGTTCTGAGTTGGAGTGGTAGAGAAATTTGAGAAAGAGCTGTGTCTTCTCTCAAGGGAACTAGACAAAAACTGCAAAATCATTTAGGCCATTAAAAAAAGGTATCTTTTTTTTAATTGACTACAGGAATAGTATTCATTTTTCAACATAACTGTTTTGGTGACTATGATTGCTAATAAACATTTATTAAATGAAAGTTGTCATCATACAATGTGTACTTCTATTAGCTTTTCAATTTAAAAAATCCCAAGAATGTATGTGCTTTAAAAGGTTAATTAATTCAAACGATAGTTAAAACTATTCCATCAAAGAAATAACAATATTTAAAAGGCTCAGAACAGAGATAGTAGAGACGAAAGCTATTCTCTTAACTTTTCTGGTGCATTGGAATCACCTGGCCACACTTGTTGACGACCGGGGCCCATCACCAGTTTCTGATTCAGTAATTAGGGCCTTGGAATATGAATTTCTACCAAATCGTAGGTGATGCTGGTGCTACTGACACGAGTTTCAAACTTTGAGAACCCTAGACTAGTTTTATTAAACGTTTTTCTTTACACTTTACTTGAAGCAACATTTTTGTTTTCCTCAAAGACTAGTCAGTTTACAACTAAAAATTAATCTAGAATTGTAGTATCAATTCCTAACTGTCTATGCCAGATGGAAGTCCTGTTCTACAGGAAAGTGTATAATAGCTGGTTTGGTATTTGAAAACCTTATAGGAATTTAGGTGTCTCTTAAGTCACAAGCATTGTTTATTTCATTAGATAAATGGATGGAACATTTGTACGTGAATTCCTTGATGATTGTGAGGAATAACAGATCTATGAAAACTCCTATCATCCAAACCATTAGATGTAAACCCGATAATCTCCCAAAATAGCCAAAATTATGGGTGGTTTTTTGATTAGCCCTCCTGAGTGTGACTGTTTTATCACTACATTGCCTCATTTGTTTCATCTTTAATTAGAGCGTAATCTCATGGAGAACTTGTACATACTTGCTAGGTTTCATCATCTGAAATAAAGGAAGGAAAGAAGGGAGGGAGGGATGGAGGGAGGGAGGAGAGGGAAGGGAGGGAGGGAGGAAGCAAAGAAGATCGATTTTCATAAAACAGAATATGCAAAAAGCATACCGGACCAGTTAGACCTCACACCTAAAAATCAGACATCGTAAAGCATTTTTTCTTGCCTTCCATCTAGGGGACACTGAGGCAGAGGTGGCCTCACGGGAGTGTGTCCCCTGCAGCCACTTTGGGCCTCACGCTTTGAAGGCCCTGGTGCTTGGTTAAATATTCTGCTGTCATAGACTTGAAATTCTCAGTGATTTTTGAAAAAAAAAAAGAGCTTCTTCGCATTTTCATTTTGCACTGTAACCTAACCTATTACATCAGGTAATAAAATTAATTCAAATGCTGTGTTTTCTCCTCTCCCAATGTTGATTTATACTTGTTAAGTTGATGTCTCTACATTTTAAAAATGAATTTTGGTATGATTATTTTAAACCGGAAGTATTAATACTTCTAAGCATATCTACAAATGAGATCTGCGTTAAGTATGAGGAAATAGTTGTATAGTAGAAAACTAAACTTGTAAAAAAGAGAAAATGAGCACACGTATGCTGGGAACAGATCTACAATAAAAAAATTTTTTAAAAATGAGCCAAAGAATTTTCAGGCTTTGGAAAAACACTCCCACATCTACCAGAGAGAAGGAAATCAGATTCGTGTACAAGTGAGGAACAAGTTGTTGAGCAAAGTACATTGTCATTTAATCTAGTGAATATTGAAATACTCACAGCAAACCTAACACTGTATAAACTGTGTGTGGATTCCTGGCCTACGTAGCGTAGATTAAAATCCTGCAGGAACAAGACTAGTCTACTCAATCCATGTAGACACCAGTTCCACTAGAAGGTTCTTAGTAATTATTAAATCAATGCGTATTTTTTAGGTCTCCCACCTAAACAATATTTCTTGGTTTTTATCAGATTGCACAAGTAGCCAACATCAAAGGACGAATCAAGAAGTCTTTTGTCCTACTTTCAAAGCATCACCCTAGGGAAGAGAATGTCTCCATGGGAGGGCAGGGAGGTTCAGTGGCCAGAAAAAAACAAATAGAGAGACACTTTGTTTCCATTATAATGAACTTCAAGTTTCAGGTATACCAGATGTCCTCTACTTTAAATAACTTACTCTCTGTTTGAAATAACAGGGCATGGTAAAAATGCATTAACCAAGGAAGAAAACACCCTTGGGTCTCTTAACCCAAGAAGGATTTATTTTCATTAAGAATATGGAAATTGTGGATACTGAATTAAAATTACTCAAGAATTGGAGTAGCAAAACAATAACTGATAAACTCTATAAAGGTGAAAGTTATTCTATAGTATATGGTGCATTTCTATGTACTTAAATTTTTATAAATGGGATTCTAAAGCTTCTAATGCTTATGCAACAATCATGTGGAAAATTGTTTCTCTAATCCATCTATATTATTTTTTTCTTGAATTGTAAGACTGGAGAGCAGTGCATATAGTTTATTAAAAAAATCACAGTAAAATGTACTTTGGAGAAGAATGTTTGAGAGTCAAGCTGCTAAGGTGTAAATCCTGATTCTCATGCTTCGTAAGTATGTGAATTCTGGGAAATGCTTCATTTCTTTAAATCTCACGTTTTCCATCTTTTGCTAATGCTAATGACAGCAAAATTTCATAGGGAGTTTCTAAAAATTAAATGAATTAGTAGCTACAAAGTGCTTAGAATAATGTCTGGTGTTCAGTAAATAATACTTATTATTGTTGTTGTTTTTATTATTATCATAATACAGTAGGGCCCTAGACCAATGTGACAATCATGAAAGGCCATCCAGAGGAAGTGATTTTTTGAAGCTGAATTGAATTCCTCCAATAAATTTTATATGCACAGGTGCTGAAACATATATTGCTTAACTGGTCTCATATATTAGACCTGCAGAGAGTAGAGTCTGTATTTTACTCACCTTTGCATTGTTTATGCAAAATTCCATGCTCAAAACGTATTTGCTGGCCTGCAGTTCCCATACGACTTCAATTATCTACACAGCTGTCGCCAAGTAGTATAGAAAGGCTATAGTCTTTAAGGAAGGCTAAAAGAACAAGTCATTAATTTTCAGCTGTGACCTGTAAGAGACCTTAGACATCATGAAGCCCAGGCCCTTTACTAGAGAAACGAGAACACTTGACTTAGAGAAGTCACACTGCATGTCACATATACAGCTAGTGAATGTCCACACTGACATACCCAGGTTTCTAAGTTCATTCCTCAGGCCTTAACACCGGAGGTCGTGAGAACATTTATTGTGTCATGCCCAGGTATACAGGGTATTGCTTACATTCCTCAATAATGGAAAGAAAACTGTAATAACATATTATTAATAAAAAACCATTATTATAGTTTTCTTCCCATTATTGAAAAATGCCTAATAAAAAAAGAAAATCTCCAATCAATTGCTGTGCTCTGCTGATAGAAAAACATCTTTACTTCCCCACACATTACAATCTTTTTAAAAAGGGCGTTTCTCGATGTAAACCTTAGTTGCAAAGGAAATGCCATCCAATCACCGTTGATCATTTTAAGTGTTATGGATATAGGAAACAAAGCAAAAGCCATAAACTTTCTGTACAAATAAATGCTCACCCTAAGCATTCTTAGTTTATGAGTCAAATGAAGAAAAGGGACATATTAATGTTTTTCAATAACAGCAATTGCATTTTGGCAAGGATCCCACAGAGTTGGCCATGATAGTAAATCTGTTTGCTTGAAATCTCACATCTTTCTGATGACTAAAGGACAGTTTGTTTTAGAGCCAATATATATTCCCGAAATACTTCACTTCCTTTAAGTACAGGTCATCACAACATCTCAGAGGGAAAAAGAATTCTTTCCTATGACTCATTTTGATCTAAATAAGGGCTCTTTTTATGAAACTTGGCAAAAATAAAATTTTATAGTTTACAAAATGCATTTATGGTAGAAAGTCCGTCAAATTTACACACCTTGGAAAGCCTTGAAGCATATTCTGCATACGCAATGAAGCTTCTATTCTATGTGTAGCTACTTTCTTTTCATAAACATGACAGGCCGTGTGCCCGACGCTTAGCCAACCCCGCTGACAGTACCCTGTGCCCGCCCTCTGTTAGCCTGGATCACGTGGGGAGCAGGGGGCCCCACCCAGCCCCTCAGTATATGTCCAACACCTACTGCAAAAACAGTGCTGCAAAAACAGTGAGTATTTCGTAAGCATTTGATAAGTGGATGCACCAGAGAATGAAGGTGTCTGTGGAGATTCTATGGATGATGACTGACTTGTAAGCACTGTGCTTAGACCGAGCTCCTTAAATAAAAATCTGATCCCCACGCAGCAGCAAGAGCGATGCTTGTGAGATGTACGCCTAATTATCACTTGTGTCCTCAACGCCCTTTATTCTCTGTTTCTTTTGAAAGAAATGCCAAAATCCGGCATCCTCTTTGACCTGCTATCCTCACATCCTACAACATGACCATCTTCTTTTCCCACGCAGATGGGGGGGGCTTCGCACAGCCCACCCCAAGCCCGCGGTCCGGGCTGTTCATGACCCATCAGGTCAGGGCCCTCCCCAAGCACTGCCGTGAAGAAAGAAATGACACTTCAAAGTCTATTTACTTCTATCTTCTTTTATAATAATGCATGCATTAATTTTTCATTGCATTTGCTATCAGAAGTGTTATTGCTTCCTTTCCCCATGGTAGAGACCTTTGACCTTTAACCACCACAGAAAGAACACATCCTACTGATGGGAGAGAAGCACAAGTCATTGTGAAGAAGGGATGGTCCATATTAACTACACATCATAAAATATGATATAAAACGTATTGTATAACATGTAACTACTGCAAACATATAATATATATCTATGTCACATAGCATAGTATAATATATGATTATACATTAACTGTAATATGGATCCAAATATATTACATATATTTTAACCATAGCTCACGATATTCAATGTAGCTGTATCTTAGACTATTCCATCGCTTTGGCTCTCCCCATTGCTCAATGCACACTTTTTATGAAGATGTTCGCTAAGGAAAGACTTTAAATTTATCAAACACCAATTCAGGTCCTTAGAAATGGTTATAGAAAAATTTAGATCAAGACTTTAAAAAATAAGTGTAAATCATGAAGTAATGTTTTAGGTCATGAGAAAAAAAAAACATGGAAGTGTTCAACTGAAGGTTAGAGTAATGTAACATTCTTGCATGAGAAGAAGTTTTTTGACAGTTTTGTTAAATTGCAGTGGGGACGTTTGAGTACCTCGGGTGAGGGATGGGACACCCGGGGACCCTCCTTCAGACACCACCGAGAGCGGCAAGTGCAGTGCTGTTTCCGCCCTCCTGAATTCTCCTCTTTTCTTCCCAACATGGCTGCACCCTCCGAGTCACCCCACTCCCATGACTCGTTTCCTGAGTTGGAAGCTGCCCGCCGACCCGTCCCCCTCTCTCCTGGGCTGAATTCTCGCAGAAGGCCTTGGGGAGCCAGCCCGCTGCAGGCAATGGGGCTCAAGTCCAGTTCCGCGAGGTTTCATCCAGGTCCCTCAGCTGTGTGACACGGAGCCCATGCTCTCCCGGGGTTGGCAGGAAGGGCGCTCACTCTTAAAGTGAACCCACAAAAGTGCAGGTGCATTGGCACTTTGAAACAGCCATCATACCCCGAGGAGTCTCTTTCAGGAGGTCACCGGCCCGTAAATGAGCTGAGTGCTACAAGGCCATGGACAACAGTCAAAGATGAGAAACAAACCAGGTGGCCACAAATAGGGGACAGGAATAAGACCATAAGGAGGCCACTGCGAAGTGCAAGAATGACAAAGCTCCCCATTTACTAACAGGGAATGATCATCAAGGTACGTGCATGGTTGAAAGGAAAAAATCAAGATGAATAGTAGTATAATAGGCAAAATATGCTACCACTGTATGGAGGAAATGCAAGCATACAGTTATTGCTGATGTTTCTGCATAAAAATCTAGACTTCTAATAATTTTGCACATTTTCATTAAATTTAATTTATAATAATAATTGCAGACAGTAGCATCTGAATTTGATCAATGCACTTTCTGTACTCGATTATAGTAAAATCCATTTTTCTTGAACTCACGATCATTTACTCATCTATGACTTTGTAACACCTTTCTTTGGTCATTTGGAATATATTGGCTCACTGAATAATGCAGATAATCAAAATGTTGACACATTTCTTTATGTGAAAGCAAGAACATCACATCTGTTACTATTACCAATGATCCCATTAAAAATTCTTTAAGAATCAGGGATCTGTCAAGCTCTTAGTGACAGATACAGGTTTTCAAAAATTCCAATTTTCACTTGAAATGTCCAATGTAGTCTTTGGCAACAATTACTGTCAGTTGTCCTTGAAGTGGCAATCCCACTTTGTTGATAATTTCAAGAAAATGGCGTTCAAATACTCAAATCTGAATAATTAGTGTGTCTGTCAGCTCTTTACAATAAAAGTGGTGTTCCCTGTCAATCATTGTTTAAAATAAAAGCATGTTTCACGAACAAACAGGGTCCGGTAGCCCACAACTCACGCAATTGCACAAGGACTTCCACCCAAGACAAACGTCCTATTTCACTTGGCGGCGAATGTGCTGAGTTCTGTCTTCCCTTCCCGTCACCCAGAGCTTTGAAAAACGCATGGACTCCAGCGTCACCCAAGTGTTACTTTCCCGAATAGTAGAGACAATGAAAGGAAGCTTCCAAAGAGAGCCATGTCATCTGATGATGAACCATTACTTCCTAGAGTTAACTTGGCGTCCAGTCTCACTCCATGGCTTTGTACGACACCTTGACTTCATTTTCTGTCAAAAGAGAAAGCATTCCTGAATATTTTCTTTACTTCCATACGGAACATTGTAAAGTTTAACTGTTTACCCGAATTGCTCAAACTTCCATCATGCTGGTGATATGAATACTTGATCTGGTATCAATAACTTATTGCATACGTTAACATTTAGTCCTCCGGGTCCTATTATACATAGAGTTTACATTGTGTCTGAACATTTCTCAGACCTGCATGGATGGGATTCAATCTTGAGAATGAGCAAAAGTTTCTAATTAGCATTAATTTTCTAGCTCGCTTCAGCAACAGCCAAAATCCACTAAAGAATGTCATCATTACTCAAAAAATTATCATGGGGATACCTTCACAGTTTTTTCATCCTATTTCTATGTCTCGTTATAATAAAGCCATTTGATTTGTTGTTTAATTTCCCATTTAGGGGAAACAAAGTGTAGCTGGTTCACTGTGTTCATGTAATTTTACAGAAACATGCTCTTTGAGGCTGAAGCAACTCTGACCGGTTTTCGGTGTGAAAATAAAATATAGACACTGTTCTTGCAGTGGTTTCTAAAGAGAACTTGTCTCTAATCCTCATGTAACAGAGATGTATATGATAATCAGCATTTAATTTTTTTTTCACACATAAGAATGCTGCATTTTCTAGGATTTGAGATCCTTGAGTTACCTCGGGGTAAATGCTGCAGCCCCGTGAGTCCACGGCGAGTGTTCTCGGGGCATATGGGGAATGGGTTAGCTGGAACTCATTTTGACAAAGTCTATAGAAGTGCTTGGATTTTTGGGTTTATAGACATAAACACAAGGTCATAGTTCACTAGACTAGGTGGAACACAGAGCAATAGAAGTATTTACGTTAACTTCCTTAGTTGGTCACTGTTTTAGTTCTGTGAGAACTTGTGACAAAATGTGATTGTATCAAATTAAGAAAGAGTGGAGGTGGGATGACAAAGAAACATTAACCGATAGGTTTTCCCAAATAGGACGTGATTTGTACAATTCCAACTGTGCATGATAAAGAATAAATAAAAAAGGAAGACATTACTATCATATGATGGTTAACTGCAACAAGCCAGGTGAAAAGTATAACAAAACAGGAATTAAAAACAATATTTTTTCTTAAATGGCCTAAGCCACTCCGCGTTAAATACATTTCTTCCAAGGCATAGGTCAGGACAAACAGCTACAGAGGTTATCTTACGCTGATAGTGTGAAACCATTTATTATTTTGCTGAGTAGACGGCTGGGGCGTGCATGTAGAACAGTGTTTATCTGTGTGTGTGGTGTTGGCGAGAACCCCCGTGGTGAATTTAACAGGACGGAGTCTCCTCGGGAGGCAAAGGACTTCTCCCGCTCCGGCCCATCGGAACCCTTCCAACCGCCTGAGTGGACCCGAATGCTGAGTCCTTTCTCTGAGGCCATCATTAGTCCTGAAATTCACACCGGAGTCAAAGCCGTTCACGACCATGAAGTGTCCCTTAGAGGCCGTGTCGTCTGGGAAGGAGTGAATAACCAGGCCAAGATGCTCGATTTGGATTCTGTTTGCCAAGTGGTAGGCAGCCCACCCCACCGCGCATTTGCCTCGGAAGACCTCTGATCGTATGTGCCTCTAGCACGCTCTAGTCCTCATGACTCCCTACAATGTCATGGCAATTGCATTTCATCCTTCTTTGTCCCCAAGATGGGCTCCTGAGAACTCTGATTTCCTGAGAGGAAGCCAGAAGCCAGTCCTCTCACAGTCTATCTAATGAGACCGTAAACAGCCTCAGGACCAGGACAGCAAATGATTTCTAATTCTTAGAAGGACACCATCAGTAAAGTAAGTACTGTACGTGTATTATTCATTTAATCGTCACAGCACCATACTTACAGCAGGAGTACTATCATTTTCCATGTTCTACTTAATGAAGAAATGGAGGCAGAGAAAGGTATAGCAAACGATCTATAATGCAACAATGCTAGAAAGTGCTAGAACGAGCTTTGGACTCAGAGAGGCTGCCGTGAGAATCCGTGCTCTTGGCTGGGGTGATTCTCAGTCAGGGTTTAGTCTTCCGGCGACGATAAAGCACGCAGGAGATTCAGGACGAGAGCAGTAGAGACATCTGAGGAGGCGGCAGCCAGGTGTGACACGCACTGCGGGGAGTGTCAGTAATTTAACGGGTGAGACGACCCTGTTGGATGTGGCCATTAGAAGATCCTCGTGGCTCAAGACCAACGTGCCACCATCGGGAGAACTTCTGCTGACCGGCAGCTTTGGGGAGGACCACGCTGCTGGTCCATACAGGACCCACGCCCGTGGGAAGTAGTGCACTTATGTGCTATGTGCTTCAGGGGCCGAGGCAGATAGGCCAGGCTTGGGCATAAATCGTAGCTTTGCGTAGGATTTGCAGCAATACTCTGTGCCGGTGTCGTGGGATATTGTGGGATTGGAGCTGTAGCTGCTTCCTCATATATAAAAGATGCTGACTTTCCTACCACGAAGATTTCAGTTTAGAAACCTCTGTCAGTATGATTGCAAAGTGTGTATGCACGTGGACACACGTGTCAGGTATGTGCGCACATTTGCGGAGCGTGTGTATATAGATATGTATATGTACTGTGTGCATTTGTGTATGTGCACCTGGGGTGTGTGTGTGTGTGTGTGTGTGTGTGAGTGTTGTTTATGTGTGCCTTGGGGAAGGGAATGATAGATCATCTAGCTGCAAACCTACCTATGAAACCTTCAGTGAAGAGATCTCACTAGGTTTCTAGGTGAGGCATTGTACTAATAACAATGTGATCTGACGCAAAGATCGCCAAGCCTTCTGTGCAGAGCATGTTTGTTATTAAAATTTGCCGCACAGTTCGTGGTTTTGGCAGTACACCAACAAACAGCTTTCTTAAGGCCCTGCGCAGAAGGCAAGAGAAAGTCCCCTTTTTCTGCCCGTGAGATTCTACACTGTCATCTCACCAGACGGCTTCTCAGCAGAAACCATTCCACAACACAGCCCAACAGAGGTCCCCTGGGAACTCAAGGCTACACTTCAAACACATCAGCGAGCGTGTGATTCTCTTGTTCCATTTCTGAGTGTATTACCTACGTCTGACAGCTGATCCTGTGATCTGCGTCCCGTCAGCTCTGAACCTGACACTCCCACAGCAATACCCCTCTCTTGTCATGGCGCGGACCATCTTGTCCGGAAAATATTTTCGGCCCACAAGGAGAAGAACAAAGAATGCTCTGGTTCTCTCTGCGGAGAGCTGCTCCGAGAAGCCTCCTCGACAACCACTCCTCTTGGGAGGACAGCTGTAATGCTTGCTGGGAAAAGAAAAAGAAAGTAGCTGATGAACAACTTTGCAACCCAAATCATCTGTTCTAAAATCTTAGGCCCTGCAATGACAACAGGAAATTTCCAGTTCTGAAGTTTGGTCTTGAGGTAATATAAATGCCCCTCAATGACAATCATAAAACACAATTGAAAGGAAAGTTTGTGGGAGTCCCCTGATGGTGTAGTGGCTTGGGGCTTTGGCGTTGGTGCTGTCGGCACTGCGGTCTGGGTTCGATTCTCAGCCAGGGAGCTACCCACATACCAAAAAGCAAAAAAAAAAAAAAAAAGAAAGAAAAGAAAGTTTGTAAGAAAAGTTGAAATATTGCCATTTAAAGCAACATGGATGGACCTGGAGATCAGCATGCTTAGTGAGATAAGCCAGACAGAGAAAACCAAGAACTGTACGACCTCACTCACGTGCGGAATATAAAACTGAAAGCAACAAAGAGAAAAGAAATGAACAAACAAATAACCCATGGACACAATCAATAGTTTAATGTTTATTTGGGGACGAGTGGGGAGGGGAGGGGAGAAGGGGGAGGGGGTGGGAGAGGAGGCGGGAAGCTAGATATCAGGTGATGGAAAGAGAAGTCACACTGGGTGGGGAACTTACTATACAACAAGCTGACACGCACTGTAGAGCTGTACACCAGGAACCTACGTAGGCCTTGCTCACAGATGTCACCCCAATACGTCTGACAATAAGAAAAGGAACAAGTGAGGTTTAAAGAAAGAAAGTGTAAGTAACGTATGACTTGCAGACAGCGGTGAGTCTTGAGTGTGGAGGGGAGGGAGGATGAGGAGCAGGAAGACCATCTTCCCCCACCGCGTGACAATCACCGGGTTTCTTCTAGCCCCAGGGCAGGAGGAAAGGAAGACGATTCGTCGAGGCGTTTCCGGCACGGACCGAGCGCGTGCCGGTGGCACCTCGGCTCCGAGTGGCGGCGGCAGTGACCACAGGCCTGCTTCCGACCGAGGGAGGTGGGTGCTTCATTGTCTGCATCGACAACTGGACATTTTTCTAAACAATGTTTCGTGAACAGTAAGTTCTTGTGAAGTTAGTTTTCAATTGATCGTCACGGATGAGTCATTTATACCCTTTCTTCGTGGCTCGGCACATTTGTTCCCAAGGTCTCCACATCCCGCCGGCCTGGCGAGGGCTGCCCAAGAGTGACCTCTACATGCCACACTTAACTCTCCCAGCAGGGAAAGGACCGACTCTGTCCTTGGTAAGTGGTGACTCAGAGCCGACCGGTGACAGGAGGTGCCATCACCCGCCTTTTGTGAATCAGCTGCATCTGTCAGTCAATCCCATGTGAATCTGATTTACACGCGATGGCAAACAAACCCCTTTGGGGTAAATCCGTAGTGAACCAGGTTATAGACCCTGCAAACCTCCGACTTCTATGTCTCTCACCCTTTTCTCATCGTGGTCTGTATAGTTCACGTGTATTCGTGGTCAATTATAAAATGTATTCATGTATTTCTATTTGTCCTAGTAGAAAAAAATACACCATTTCTTAATGGTTCGGTAGAAGATTAAATCACAGAACCTAATATGATTGTCATATTCAAATTCTGTCTGGGTACAAACCCCGTGATGGTTCACGTGACAATTTTTCTTGGTGACTGCAAGATAAAGAGATTTTGCCTTTTTCTCCAAGTGCCTTTTGAATTTATGCCTCCCAGCATACACTTAATCACACGTATTTAAATTCCACAGTTGTTCTCAGTATAAATTATTTCCCCAGCGGTGTTTAATCTCCTCGTTGACGGGACTCGTATTATTCTTCCTCTGTATCCCACGAAGTACCTAGACTTCTACTCAGGAGGTACTCGAAAATGTGGATAGATTTGATTTAGTGATGTCATAAATGGGAAATGATAAAGAATGTTTAATCGCAACTGCTAGCTTTCTAGACTTGAGTTCCTACTTTTGTATAAATTATAACCTGTGAACTCCCAGGAATCAGAGTGCATCCTGCTGACAGGTGGCCCCTCTCAGCACCCACCTTAGTGCTCTCAGCAGGCTGACCAGTTGTCCCGTTTTCAATGGGACAGAAAACAACGGGGCTGTCCCTTTTCAAACAGGACGTGTCGTCAGCCCAGTCTCGCTGGGCTACATTCAAAGTGTCAGTAGGCTGACCAGACATACTGTTTGAAGTGGGACAGGACCCTGGTTTTCTGTCCCCTTTAAAGCAGGACACTGGTCAACCTACCTCTCAGTTACAAGCCAGCTCACCGGGTCCAGCGATGTTGACCCTTTTACACGCCTCCCCTAGGTGACACACAGTGGGAAACTTAGATAAATGCTTTTAAATGAGAGCCAACCCACTTGCATTTCTTCTTGTAAGAACACTAAGCCCCCTGGATTAAGGCCTGCACACTTAGTGACTTTATTTGGCCTCACTTTCTTCCATAAAATCCCTACCTCCCAATACAGTCTCACCGGGAGTGAGGGCTTAAACGCATGAATTTTGAGGGCACATAATCCCTTACTCCATAGCATTCTGTCTCTGGTCTTTCAAAATCCATGTCCTTGTCATATGTCAAATACATTCCTTCCATCCCAACAGCCCCAGTGGTCTTAACTCCTTTCGGCCTCAACTCTAAAGTCAAAACCTCATATAAACATCGTGTGAGTCAGGTAGATGCACGTGGCCTTCCAGGCCTCTGCGATGTCTTGAAGACAGGGAAGAGAGCTAACCTCTCCGGAGAGGAGGGGGCTGTTCTGGCTCTTTGGGTTTGAGGGCATGTCTCCAGATAGTCGTACTCCCAGGAGGCTCAATGTTTGTGCCACAACCACAGGCTCCGCCTTCCACGAGGTCACTGGCCATCTAGTCTAAAACCCCCATCTTGGAGTCAAAGTGCTATGTCCACGTCTGACACCAACTGTCTTCAATACGATTCCCAGAAACAGATGCCAAGTCTCTGAAGTCGGCACGCAAGTGGTTTATAGGAGGGACAGGAGTGAGGGGAGCGAGACGGGGCAGATGCAGAGACCGATCTGGGACCACCTTTCAACAGAGGACTCAGCTGGACGTTTCGGGAGCTGTGGCGCTGGGAAGGCCTTGTTTCAGGTGAGGCAAAGAAGCCACTTTGCTCTGACCTCACGTCGGTGGGTCCAGATCGCCCTGAGAAGCAGGATAGACCTGGGCAGAATAGAAAAACCAACTATTTACTGTATTCCAGAGATGGCAGTATATGAGCTCTACAACCACAGAGAGAAGCTATGGCCAGGAAGTCTGAGAAAGTCATGCCCACGGACGGATAATAAGTGAATTCTGTTAGATTTCATTTGCTTATTGGCTCATCGTTACATTCTCAGTCCACACACATTTATTAGTGCAGCAGAGTAGAGATTATACATGTTACAAATAATAAAATGTAAATTGTTAAGGATCAAATCGATGTACCTGTGAAAAAACATGCATTTTTATGACATCCCAAAAATGTTTACCTGCTAGACAGCCCTTAAAATGGCAAATATGGGCATGTGTTCTTATTATCAAGGGACTCTGCGAGTATTAATCTTGTCTCAAAAGTCAGTCAGGGTTTCGATCTCTTTTTATTTTCTAAACTTTTATTGAGTTTCGTTTCATTTAATAGATTCAGTCTTGTATTGCCTGAATCATCAAGACCTTCTTCGAACATCGGTGATGTTTTTGTTCTTGGGATACATGGAATGTTGATAAGCACACATATGTAGATCATTTCAAACTAACACATAAATTACATATATTTTCTTTTTTCAATCAAAAATAGTGGAAAATATAATAAAAAGGAATAATTTTTAAAGGCAATTGACAAACAGAAAAATAATTGAGCTTGCCTCTATTGCTTTTAGTATTCTAACCACATTTACCCATATCCAAAGTTTCCTAGCCAAAGTTTTCTCTTCTAATTTATTGAAACATACGGAGATTCCATTATAGCCCCAAGCTGGAGAAGAAATGTCTGAGGTGCCAGCCCAGCCGGCAAAGACAACAGAGTTCAAATCATACTTCTCAGTGAAATGCCTAAGTCCCCAAGGACATTTTCCACAGTGTGTATAGAAGTGTTTATTCAAGGTTAAATGCCAGGGAAGAAAAGTAGTTAGCCCTGAAATCTCTCAGCCCTTGTTGGACATTTCTGTAGTAAAGAATGTTGATTGTTGACTTTAGATTTTGTGTATTGATTATAACTTTCATAATGTGACTGTTCAAAAAAATCCCCAAAGTAGCAAAACTTCTCAAATTAATCCCAACCTTGAATACCGTTTACCCTCCATTTGAGTGTTCTGATTTACACTCAGCAAATCTCAAATTGGGACCTCAGTTCTAGTGTGAATGTAACAAAATTTCATAATCATTATGACTTGACATTTTATAACTTAATACAAGACCTGAGTTAAAAAGACAAACAAAACATAAATCTATTTATTCTTCCTATACTTACTCACGCTCACTGAGTTCTGACGAATGTTTACTCCAATATAATCTAGTAAGTCATCTCATGTCACGTCCACAGCTTTAAATTTACCTTTTAGTAATCTTAATATTATGGAAGTTGATTTTCACTGTTCTTTCTTTTTTATCAAAAAGAAGTAATAGCATTCTAAAGTTGATCTAGAATCTCTAGGTTAACAGGGGTGTCCAACCTTCTGGCTTCCCTGGGAATTGGAAAAAGAACAGTCTTGGGTCACCCATCAAGTATACTAACACTAATGACAGCAGATGAGCTAAGAAAAAAGTCCTGAGCACAATTTTCATAATGTTTTAAGAGAGTTTGTGTTGGGCCACAAGCTGGCTCTAGGAGAAGGGCCTGCTTCTTCAAGTCAACCCTTTATCCACATTGCTTAGGGAGGGCCCAGTGGACACTCAAATATTTGCTAAACGAACAGATGCATAAATTTGATTGTCGTTATTAAAGAGTCTTTGTTGCCTGAAATGAAAGAACAAAACGCGCAAATGCTTCACATTGACATAAAAATTACACCGCTTAATGCTCTTCAGCCCTGGCTATTTCGTAAGAGGAAGTTAGCATTGTTCTGTGGTTATCGCGGTGGTGGGTTGGAGCCAGGCTGGTGGGGAATAGGCTGTTCTCCCAAAAGCAGTGAAATTTATATTCACTCTCACAACAAGCCTTTTCCCAGAAGTTTCCAACAACAGAGATGATGGTTACCTAAGGAGACAGGTCATCCCTATGAGTCACGAGTCTTTCCCACAAAGATCACAGTCCTGGTAGATGCAAGAATGGGTTATAGACAGGCAGGCTTGGGCTAGGGAAGAGAGAAGCTCAATGGCCCCCTACAACTCCTACTCCCTCCTTTATATTCTCAGCTCCAGCCACAGTCCCCCCCACCTCCAATACTTGGCATCTCTTTCTTAGAATCATTGTCTATATAAGAGCCTCTGCTCATTGTTAACCAAATGTCAGCCAAAAATTTAAGTACCCATTGGCCAACACCTCTGAAATCTTCAGCCTACTAAGCTTAGATCCCGATTACTCATTACCTCATGTCTAACAAAAATTTGAGGGCAGTCTTCCCTTAGCGATCTCTTCATTATGCTAAACCCACAGTATGGAAAGGAGATAAAGACAAAAATTTTAAGTTAAGGATTTCCAGTGTAGTGGAAATAAAAAGAAAAGACAAAACCTGAGCGAAGTTGGAACATAATCTATCACTATCCACACTTACGGTTATCAAAACAGTCAGATATGTAAATCAACCAAGTCTAGATGTCGCTGCAAGCAAGCTAGGTGTCGGCATTCTCCTCCTGAACATAAACAACGTCACAGAATATCAATATAGACAAGGCTACTCTGTGACCAGGATGCATGAAGAAAAAAATGATGTCTGAACACAGACACAACATGAGCATGGTGCAGCCATGCAACGTGACCAAGCACCTCCCCGCGTTAGCTGCTGTCCCTTTGCTACGGTTCAAGGCTCAGTCTAGCCTGCCTTTCTTCTAGATAAAGTTTATGAAGACACGCAATCACAGTGGCACAGCTCTGCTCCTTTAACCCCTCCTCATATCACCTAACCAAAGCCCAGATCCTTCTAGAAACTTCTCACCAAAACAACACCCCAGTTTTTTACAGTATGTGTTCTCCCTCACTTCAGTTAGTAATAAACCAATTTGTTCAACTGCAGGTGTGCTCCTGGTGGTCTTTTAGCTGGAGGGCTTTGACACAACCATCCAACTCACCACCGTTTTTCCTTTGCCTGCCAGGTGACATGATATTTCAAAGGTGCTAAAAATAAAAATTAAAAAAAAAGGTATAATCTTTTCACATTGAAACTTAGATACAAAGCTCCTTCAGCACACAAATTGGAGCACGTTGCACAAGCAAGAGGCAAAATGGAAATATAAAACTAAATAATCTTAGGAAGACAAATGTCTACCTTTATCTCTGTTATTTCAAATACAGGTCGAACGGGAGGCACAGCCACAGCCATCCATCATGATTGTCTCCTGCGTTCTCACTCTCAGGGTGCCTGCTGGGTGTTTTAAGAAATGAATTATAGTTTTAGTCTCTGAAAAATGATCCCTCACTAAGGAAACTTTATTGTCATGCTTGTGATAGATATTTTATGATTTTTCCTGGAGAGCAGAAGAAAACCATTATATGTTCTTTAACATAGAATGACTTATTTCTTTATCTCACTAACCAGAATATTGAAAGAATTATTCTGCATATTGCTATACCAGCCTCTAATAATGTGTAATTTTTATATTGAACCAATTGATCCATTTACATTGGTATCCTTTCATAATTTCCTTCTGCTTTGTAATTTACTATGTGACGTCCAGCTTGGTTTATTACACATTTTTATAAATTGTTGCTCCTTTGTGTGAATTTCAAGTAAGATTCGAGGAAAAATAGACTATTTTTCATACCTAACAGAGTTTGCTTTACTTACTTTTCTGCATTTCCGTATAATCCTAGCTAAACTTGGTGGACGTGGAGACAAACCTTTATTAAGTTTCTAACATATGCTGAAATAGTATCCTAAACTACCAACCTTGTGTTTAGGTTAAGTGACAGACACACCGCTCGTCTTACTACATGTATCACCACATCAGTGAATAAGTCATTCACAAGTCAGCGAAGCTGGTCGTTGATACATTTGAAACAGAGTCATAGACTTTGACATTGCCCAGAAATACAACAAGATATAGCAAAATAATAGAAATTTAAGTCTAAAATGTGACCATCTATAAGGCTGTAAAAAGGAAGTATTCATAGTCTCAGATTCGTTAGTTTCCAAGGATTATTATTGTTATTTTTTAAATGTGGGTAGTTCCCTGGCTGGGAATCGAACCCAGGCCACAGCTTTGATAGTGCCAAAGCCACTGCACCACCAGGGAACTCCCTCCAAGGATTATTTTTAATGTAATCGGATGGTTCAGTGAGTTCGCATGCTTAATGAGAACAGAGGAGCTAGTAGTCTTGCGAACAAATCCTCGTATGCATATGGCCTGTCTTCAAAAGCAGCAGATTTTTAACTATTCGGTATTAAGGAGCCTATACAATAAAAAATTTTTAAAATTATTGAGGATCACAAATAACTCCTGAAGATACAGTTGCTTCATTAAGTATTAGAACTGAGAGTTTTTAAGTATGTTTTTAATATAGTTAAAACTAATAGTCTTATTGCATGTTAACAAAAATAACAACAAAGCTATATATTTTCAAACAAAGAATATAGTGGGAGAAATCGTATATTTTTGCATTTTTGCAAATCGCTTTAACACCTGGCAACCCACCTGTCGCAGCAGGTGGCTTTGGTTAGAGTAAATGCAAAACGACGGAGCTAACTAATTGGTAGAAGGAGGGAGGATTGTGTTCATTGTCTTTTCACAGAATTGTGAATATTCTTTTTGGTACCACACCCAAACTCACGAAAACTAGTCGCAATATGAAATTTAAAATTAGATCGATCAACGTGTCGTGCTGCAGTACATCCCAATCGATCTGTGGTTTCGAGGTGGTGGTGCGTGTTTTCGTTTTTGTTTCCGCGTCCATCTTTCAGCCACTGCAAGTTTTGCCAAGCGCACGCATTAGGCACTTGCAAAACACCGGTCCCCTCCAGCACGTAGATCACCCACACGGCAACACATGTCCTTAGGAAGGCATCAAAAATTTCACCCGTCGACATCCTTGGTGATCTCATCAGAAAAGTCCTTAAGCTTTGGGAATCCGAGGTGCAGATTTTCCAAAACTCCAGTTACCCCGTGGAAGTGTAATTTTATCACTGGCCTCAGGCATTGCCTTGACGGGACGGCCTCGTCCTGCTCAGCGAGGCCGCGAGGCCTGGCCGTTACTCGGGTCTGAGGAACCACTGTTTGTTGGAACGTTTTTCCCTCAGGTGAAAAAGTGGTTCCATCAGATGACAGCTAGACCAGCTCGCGACGCAAACGATCACACAAGGGCTGTCTCTGGAGACAACCCTCACAGTTCAGTCGGTGACAGATGTGTTTCAGGTGTCCTTTCCATGCCATTACCCAGAACCTTCAAGGGACAAGTACTTGATAGAGAAGAAGATGTAATGCAACTTAAAACCCAGCCACGTGAGGCTACAGCGTGGCCAGGCCTCTATCATAAAACTTACCAAGTCTATGAAGTATGGTAATCACATGGATGTTGTCCTTCCTCATCAAATACTAAGTTTCTCAAGATTTTGGGTAATTCTATTCATCTTTTTGTAATTGGCATTTACCAAATCATTCCGCATAATAGGGCCTTAGAAATTAAAAAAAAAAACAAAAACAAAAGAAGAATTAGGCTTTCTCTAACAGTTTTATTAAATGCCATGCAGTGGGCAGTGAAGATACCCATTAGAGTCCATGGAACAAAGTATGGGAGTTCATCAAAAAATTAAAACTAGAACACTATATGACCCAGCCATTCCATGTCTGGGGACAGCTCCAAAAGAAATGAATTTAGAACCTCAAAGAAACATGTACAGTCCCATGTGCATTTCAGCATTATTCATAACAGCCAAGACATGGAAACAACCCAGATTTCCACCAGCAGATTAATGGACAAAGAAAACGTGCCACATACGAGGGCGGTCCAGAACGTCTTCAGCCACGAAACTGTTCTCGTGACAGTGACAATGGCTGGGTTTGTTCCGGACAGCCCTCGTACGCATAACGGAACGTTACTCAGGCTCATAAACGAAGGACATCCTCCCCATGCAACCCTGGGGGTGAACCCCGAGGACATTACACTAAGTGGAGGTGGCCAGTCACTGAGCGACAAATGCTAAATGATCTCACCCCGGGGACCGCAAACAGCCAAACGGGGGACGCGCTGGGTGCCAGGGACTGGCGGGAGGAGGACTGGAATGTGCGCTAAGTTTCAGTGACACAGAATGGACCCGATGCAGAGATCTCCTTTGTAACATGGTGGCTGTGGTTAATGACAGGATACTTTACCCTTAACAATTTGTAAAGAGGCTTCACGTTAAGCTTTCCTACCACAAGAAAAAAAGGACAAAAAATATATGTGTAATTAGCCTTCTCAGTATACTAAATAATACAATGTATGTATTTTTTTAATAAAAGAAGAAGGAAATTATAAAATCCACCAGAGAAAAAGACTTTTCCTGCTAATACTGACAGACTCTTTGTTAGTGATGAAGATGCCCGAAAAAGCATATGGTATTATCTTCAAAATATTCTGAGACAAATACCTTACTGATCTAAAATTTTATACTCAGACAAATTATAATTTAAAAGTGAGGGTATAATAAATATCTTCAATTTTATAGTGACAAATAGCATTAGCGTTGATCACCAAATGCTCTTCTAAACATATATAATTCTCACGTAGTTCCATTTTGCTGACGAATAAACTAAGGCAATAATTTAAGTAACTTTCTAAAGGTAGTATAGCTATTAAGTGGCAAAGCAAAAATTTAAAGCCACGTTTTCTAGATATAGAGTCTACGTGTTTAACATGACTCTAGCGGACCTATTAAAGGGTATTTACCAATAATAAGAGAAATCAACTTGAAGGAAAGGTGTCAAATGCAGACTTTCTATAATGTTTCCACCTAACACACCATCTTGCTGATAAAAATCTTTGTAATTGAACCCTATGTTTTATGTCGCATTTCAATTAAATATACTATATATTTCCCACTGAGCCATTAAGATTCTTGCTATGTCATATTATACATGAGAATCTATGAGGAGAGAGCTGTGGAAAATGATAAGTAAAAGGTAGCCTTTTGAAGACATAAATAACTATATCTGGGCCCCCATCTGACCAGTCTCTGCAGAGAGACACACTCAAAGGAAACTCAGATTTTATTCCAGAAACCTGGAGGCATATTGTTCATTTATAATGTGGGTTTTTCTTTAAAACGTCCAGATCAAGAGCTTTACCTGTTTTAACAGACAAAAATATGTTCAGAAATTTCGGCTTTATAGAAAGAAGAGAGGTTTAGGCTTATGTAACGAAAGAAACAGACATAAAAGACCACGCAACACAAGATACTGAGGGAAAAAAATCCTGGCCTCTGATGCTTTTTCAGTTCTCAGAACCAGACCATGGCATTGCCTGGCTTCACACACTACCTTTGGGTTCCACGAGATGCTCGTAGAGGCTGTTTTATGGGGAAATAGAAGTCATAGGATTTAATAATTCATTTGACAAAAATGACTCGGAATATAGCCAGGCAAAGGCACCATAGGAATAAACGCAGGTGAGTGGAGTTTTATAAAACTTAGAAACGTGGTTGTGTGTTGTAAGAAAGACCCAGTAAGAAGAGTTCCTGATGGTGCAGGTAAACGTGGTAACAAGCAAAGGCGTCAAGTCGTTGAAAAAGCCAGAGAGCAAGGGATCTTGGTCTTCCAGGGAGGGACTTGTCTCTAGCAAGAGAAGGCACTTAGGATGGAAAGGGAAGATTTAAGAAACAAAAGAAACCAAGAAAAAAGAAGACAGGTGCACAGGTAGGATGTACAGGTGAATCTTTATCTGACCAGGGGAAAAGGAGTGAGCTTTAGTACCTATGGAGGATGCCCAAAAAAGTATACACATTTAAAGAAAGGAAAAAACTGTGTTAAAATTGTAATATTCAGTATATACCGATCACAAAAGACGAATACAAGTACATTTGACTTCTGCAGTTACAGCGTTTATGTAATACACAGATAACGCCTCTTAAAAGTGTGTGTACATTTTTGGGGTACCCTTGGTATATTCTCAGTGAAATACAGTCATACCTTCGTACTCAACTGCTTTGAAACTTGTCCAATTTGGTACTCGACACATTTTGACGTGAACATTTTGTCCTGGTGCTCCTTGTTCGTTTGGTACGTGTCGCGCCTCCTAGAACCAGTGAACGACAGGTACCAAGGTATCCCTCCCTGTATAAGTAATGGACTGTAAGATGGGAGCAATGTGGATGGATAGGATGTTAAGAGAGAGAAAAGTGAGTGTAACAGTCATGATACAATGTGAATTAATAAGTTTACTATAAAAATCAATGGATTCTATTGCTTCTCGGCCTTTTGGCTAAGATCAAGTGTAAAAATCAATGGCTTCTGTTTTATTTGAGGTTAGGGATCATAAACACATGGCGATAAAAATCAGCGAACTTACTATAGTTTTCTCTGGAAATTCTTTATTTATTTATTTTTTTATGTGGGTGGTTCCCTGGCTGGGAATCGAGCCCAGGCCGCAGCGCTGACAGCGCCGAAGCCTTCGCCACTACCCCACCAGGGAGTCCCCTGGAAATTCTTAACTACACAGTTACGTATGAAGCCAACAGACAACTGGATGTAACCAGTTCTGTGCAGTCATGGACAAAACAGGCAGGACACTGAAGAGCATGCCCAAAAGTGTGATTGTCAGGGGGGACTATGGAATCCACGCTGAACAAGGAGAGAAATGAGGGTGAAAATCAGACCTCTGTGCATCGGGAGCCTGAAGACGTCAGTGAGATCCAGTGGTGTGTGCGTGGAGCTGTCAGGACAGGTGAGGAGGGCTGTATCACCTGTGTGGTTAGAAAGTGGACCTGTGACCATGAACCCAGGAACTTCATGCTCCTCTGGACTGCAAGCTCACTTGAGCTTGCTCTGAGCACTTTGGACTCTGGCCCAGGAATTTGATTGCCAGCTCCCAATTATTTCTTTATTGGTTTGAGTGTGCTTCGCCTGCCCTATATATGCATACACAGAATTCATTCTAATTAATTCCTAGAGGAATAGAGACCACCACCACCACAACAACAACAATATACTGACAACTCACAGAGCAGATGGATGGCTGAGAGAAACATTCTAGTAACAACTCTGAGAACCACACCACAGCACGCTGCCACCCTGCAAAGCCCCAGCTGCTGCCACGGCCCAGCAGCCGCCACCCCCAGTCCAGCACACGGGGTGCGCCTCACTCTCCCACCTGTTGCCTCAGGTAGCTCATTGTTTATTCAAAGCTCACCATGGATGGATTTGATTGGTGGAAAATAAGCTTCATGTTTGTCCTCTGTAGACCTGGAAAGCTGAAAAGTGTGGTACTTTGTGATTCTACAATGGGATGGAAGGTGTAGAAACTACCAAAACTGAGAAGGATTTGCAAAAGTCTTGGGGAAGTTCCTACAGGGGCTCAATGGCAACAGCCTGGGTTAATGCTTCTAATGTCTTACGTCCCATGTTGTTAAAGACTTCGATCTATAAATCGCTTCTACGCCACTAAATCCAAGAGTGTTCGGCAATGTGATGTTTTGGTGATGAAGTTACACGAAAGAATGGAGAGATAAATACATTATTCGGAACTTCCGTGCACTCGGACACGGTGTATAGATTATTTTCTTAAAAGTCATGACTTTGCCAGAAAAGTCCTAAAAACTATTTTTTACTATCACATGCCTAGTTATCTAATCATTGTAGTTTAAAACACTTCATTAGCAATGTGTAGGCATGCTATGGCGTGCTCGCTGCGACCGAGTGTGTAGGCTCTAGGAAACACGATACCAAATCATGGTTTTAACCTGGAAAAAATAGTGAGTTTCAAATTCTAAAGCCAGGCGCGAAGTGAAGCAAAAAAGGTTGGAAGTCTTCACACTTTACAAATGTTTCCTTTTCCTCACTTACTAAAAACCTGAAGTGAATGCATATTTTTAGCCTAAATTTTCACCATAATTATCTCAATTCTAGATCACATTGCCACTGCATAACTGTTAACACATTACCAAGAAGAAGTTGGAGAAACACTTCTGATAAAACATTTCTTTGCACAAGATAGAGAAACCCTATAATTTTGAGTGAGATGATTACATAAAGTCCTACCTATAATTTTATTTAATTGTAGGTTTTTACTTCATTTTCTCAACCTAGATCCCTTTCTTTTTTCCACTTTTGTCTCAAAAGGAAGACATTGAAACTATCTTCAAAGCTACATGTTCGAAGATACTTATGTAGTTAACTCTTCTCAATTTGTCTTGGAGATTATTGTATTTAAAAGAATTAGCCAAGAAGTTAAAACTCACTCTAGTAACTATTTTTCACACACAGGTACAGAGATCATAAAACATTAACCACAAAAGTATTAGTCATGGTTACATATAAAATTAGGAAGACTCTATATAATCATGTAGTAATATACTACATGGCATATGTGCTACATAACCTGTAAATATAACTTTACACATCATCACCAACATGCATAATTGTATTAAAATTCCATTAGGAAAATTTTCATTGTTGTTGCTAAATAGAGGGCGTGTCATGGTTAAGAATGTGAACTCTGGAGCTAGCTTTCCTGAGTTCAACTTCAGCTCTGCCCACTCTAGCTGTGTGAGCATCGTTGGGTTCTTTAACACCCTTGGCCTCTGTCTTCTCATCTGCAAATAAGGGTAATACCGATCCCTACCTGCTTGGATTGTTGTGATGCTTATATAAGAAATTCCAGACAAGGAGATAAAACAGGGGCTAGCCTGTTGTGAGTTCCCTCTATAGGTTACCTTTTTGAATCATGAAATGTCTATATTGTAGAAATATTATGGACAGCTAGATGGAATTAATCAATGACCCAAGTATAGATTTTTTCATTCATATGAGTATCTTCCAGCCCATATAAAGAAAGATAAACACGGTATCTTCAGTGTATATTCAATTAAAAACCTGAATGTTTTATTCATAGGACTCAAAAATTCTAGAGCTTTTGCTGAAGTTTGGTGAATCATCAAGATCAGAGGTTGGCACACTTTTTCTGCAGAGGGCCAGTAGTTCACACCTTAGACTTTGCAGTTCATACAGTTTCTGTCACAATTACTCCACTGTGTCATTGCAGTGTGAAAACATCCACAGACAACACTTAAACAGATTGGCAGGGCTGTGATCCCATGAAATGTTACCAACAAAACAAGCAGCACACCACATTTGACTTCTGGGTGGAGTTTGCTGACCCCTGCTCTAGACATTTAATAAAATGAAAACAGAGCCCTCAAATATGTGAACCCTATTTAAATTTCCCTGAGGAAAATAAACTCAATTAAGCAACTTGAGTATCATGACTGTACTGTCTGCATACATGTATCTAAACCCTGAATTCCCTTTTAAGTAAAACAAATATAAACCAGGTCAGAAAATTCAATGTTTCTTGTTAGGAGCTGCAAAGAGGAGATAACGACAGTTTACAACACAGCAACTATGGCGGATGAACAAGTTAAATAAAAGCAATCAGAGGCTCTAAACTCATATATTTATCTTTCTGCTTACCATGTAAGATGAAACACCAAAGACACACGATGAAAGTTCTATTAACGTATTATTAATTTGAGAATGATATAACTGCTAAGATAATGCTATGAAAAAAAATTCCTAATAATCAAGTTTAACGTTTATAAAAATGAGAGTCTATGGAATGAACGTGAGTTAGAATCCACGGCCAGTGGATTGGTGAGCCTACCCACCAGTCACTGCAATAACTTGTCTTTCATGCAGTATGATTATGACATTCATGCAGAAATAGATGACATTCTGGAGAAATCTCAATATGGATCACATAGGTAAAATGTACATCATCTGGGTCTTTTTCGAATGTCTTCTGTTTGTTTTGTCTGACGTTAAAATATCTAGGTAATGGCACAAATTCCCCCACTTACTTTTCCAGAGCAAGGCACAGTTTAAGTGTGCGAGGAAAATAGAGAACTGGAAGGGGGCTGCTGGCTGTGTCTGGGTTCGCACTGTCCAGGGCCCAGCACCTTCCCTGGTTATGGCCGCGAGAAGACACAGCCCTGGTTATGGCCGCGAGAAGACACAGCCCTGGTTATGGCCGCGAGAAGACACAGCCCTGGTTATGGCCGCGAGAAGACACAGCCCTGGTTATGGCTGCGAGAAGACATGGCCCTGGTTATGGCCATGAGAAGACATGGCCTGTGCGGTGGACGGGCAGGTGGGTAGGACAGACAGCACCTCCTCAGGCAGCACCACTCATTACCCCAGCACGCTGGGTCTGCACGGTAGGGCCCAAAGCACTGGGGTCATCTAGGAGCGATCCTCAAAGATTCAGCCCTCCCATGGTTCCTCAGCACATACCCAGACCTGTTCACGTTTGAAGAAGAGAGCAGATTCCTCAGGCTTTTGTGTCCACACCAGAGAGGCTGATTATTATGCAAAGTGACGACAGAGAAACCGTGGGTCTTGGTGTCCAGGTGCTCTGGCTTCACCCAGGGAGGACAGACAGCAGTCTCCGTAGGGATCCTCTTCTCCTACGGTGAGCACATTCTTCCTCACCTTTCTTGGTGCTCATCCTGAATTCTAACCCCCAACACAGGTCTCTCTGTATCTCAGGCCTGCCTGCCCGTGTATCTCATATTGGCGCCTGCCTGCCTGTCTGTACATCTCAGATTGGCGCCTGCCTCCCTGCCCGTGGTCTCCACGTTCCAGAGATCATTCCACAGACCAACACCTCCCTTGGAGTTCTTCAAGGCTGAGCCTTGAACCCTGCCCAAGCCTTCCAGGTGGCTAGGACACAACCAAAAACCTGTTTTGTCTCCTCCCTCACAGCAAACTCCTGTCTCTATCAACTCATCCATGAGCTTCAGTGCTTTCTTCTTTGTTAGTTTTTCCCTCCATCTGAGCCAAACCCACTGCTAGAGCTACCTGGCACCTTTGCCTCCTGTCCAAGTGCAGAGCACTAACAAGTCCCAGATATTATATACATATATAATGCATAACAAGTCCCAGATACATACATGTATATTATATGTAACAAGTCTCAGATATTATATACATATGCTATATTATAAATAGGAAGTCCCAGATATCATATATATTACATATAACAAGTCCAAGGTATTTTATATATATGTAGATACATATATATATTTATATACAAAGAGACAGAGAGAAACACAGGCAGAAAGGGAGAGAGAATTATATATGTACTATAAAAAAATGGCTTCAATTCAATTCTCTCATCTACTTTGCATTTATGAAAAACAATACACGGCCAAAAATAAAAAAAAAAGGAGAAAGTTAATTACTTTATTATAAATACTATTTATGGAAATCCAAGAAAACTTGTGTACAGTGCCACATAAATTTGAATAAAAAGTTCTTTTTCCCCACTTATTTTCTAGTTATTGCCTATGTACATATTTAATGGGTCCCTATTGTACTGATATCTAGATATTTTTGAGAATCTACCTTTCTGAATACTTTTCCAACTTACTATTATTTCTTCTTTTCTTACAATATCTATCTCTGCCTTGTATTAACTGCCATTTATCGATTCTCATGCTGTTCTCCATGAATATTCAGTCCTGTTTACAATAAAGACACATGTAAAAGAACATCTTGTCATTTGTATTTGAAAAATGGGAACTTATGGTTTATCTTTCACTGATTCTTGAATTCTCACCTATAATTCCAGCAAGAAACTACTTTATGGTCACTTATAATGTTTGAATTCCGTACTCCAATTTGCATATGTGAAATAATTCAAGACAAAGTGGGGGAGAATCTTTCTACCTCAGAAATCAAAATATAACCCAAGTATCCACCACCCCTGCACACACATAAAATTATTACATTTTAAGGAGTATTTTTCTTAATATTACATATTTATATTTGAGTTAAATACACATATAAAGGCAATGAGTTATAACTCACTTTATGGATAACAAATAAAATCTAGTCATGTGGTGCTCCAAATGTGGTCCCAACTTGGCCGGTCCATGAGTTGTTACCTGTTTGAGGTCAATTAAGCACAGAAATTGAGAGTAATCGAAATATTTGTAGTAATTCAAAGACAAAGTTTATGTCTGTTGAGTATAATGAGGAACATATGGGCTTATATTTTATGTTTTTAAAAATTTCACTTTTTGGGAGTTCCCTGATGGTGTAGTGGCTTAAGGCTTCGGCGTTGGCGCTGTCAGCACTGCGGCCTGGGTTCGATTCCCAGTCAGGGAGCTACCCACATACCAAAAAGCAAAAATAAATAAATAAATAAATAAATAAATAAATAAATAAATAATTAATTAATTTCACTTTTTATCTGCAATGGATTAGGAGAAAGAACCACAGAAAGTTTGAGAAACACACTCAACAGGCAGATATTGGGCCACGTGTCTTCACGTCACAGCCACGTTTGAAAACCTCTGGTGGACTATTGTAACCACCCGTTGTGGGGTGCTTCTTAAGTGTCTACTGCATGTTGGGAATCGTGGGACCTGATAAGGCATGTCTACAGCCTGGTGGGGAAGGAGGAAAACGATCAAGAAAACAGGAAACTAGATCATTTACTGTGGGCTGCAGTGAGACGTTCTCGCAACATCTACCTGTCTGATCAACAAAGGGCACAGGAAATAATTTCTTTAATTTATTTGACATGCCCTTTATCTCATCTAAGAAATGATTCAAGCAGACATTGAGACTCTGGACAGTTTAACAAAACCCTTAATACTAGCCTTTTTTTCTCTGCCTCTCTTCTTTTCCTCTCCCAACAAGTCTGTTACCGCAGTAGTCATAGAGAAGCAGAATTGAAGTGTCAGAAATCATTGATGATGTTCAGGTAACTAGAACGTGCTTTTGGAACCTCACTACACTTCCCTTCACCACACAATGAAAAGGAGAACAAAGCCTTCTTCTTGACAACAATTGAGACTCAGTGAGAATGTATGAAATCAAGTGCCCTGGGACAGAGATGTAATTGTCTTCGCACGAGGGGAATCGACGACCTGTGAGGGGTACTTGGAATCCTCTTACTATGCTTGCGGTCTCTCAGCTTTTTCCTGGAGCCACAGCCACCTGGTGTCCTGTGCTGCACACGTGCAGGCTGGCTTTGGATTTTATCTATGGAAAATCATAGGCACCCGAGTGGCACTGAAGTCCCAATGGTCCTTTAGCTATAATACTTAGAGGATTTTGTCACTACCAGATAGTAGCAGAAACAGAGAGATGTTCAAAATTAATTTCATGCTTTGAAAAATGCCTACCCAACAGTTAGCATTGTTCTCGTTACAGGGGTCACCACAGAACCCCGTGTAAGCAGTAGGAGATTTGATAGCCCTCATTAAAGAAGGAAAAGTGTGTGAAGTTGTTTGAATTTGATCATTTTATGCCCACTCTTTCACTCAAATACTTTTGCAATATAATTCTATGCATCTTTCTACCAACGGAGGAAGGCTCACCGGTACACTCACGTGCCATTTACCGAGCATTTAGGTCTGCGTGACTTCAAGGAAGTTTGATTTTCTAGACATTCTTCACTCAGCTACATAGATGCCCCACTAACCGGACTCGACAACTGGTATACCCTGGGGTTGCCTGAGTTCCAGTTAATGGAGCGTCTACGTATATTTATCCAACAGCTACCAAGCCCCCTGGGTGCCAGTTAACTGAGAGTCTACTGGATTTACTTTCAACAACAGAACTGCAAATTTGAAATTGAAATGACCTAAGTGTTAACTCGTAAGTCTTTATAGACTTTGACGTTTATCCAAATGCTATAATCCTGAGTGTGGTAGAATAAATGCAAAGGAATAATAATGTGATGAGTGTTTTGACATGGGTCACAATGGAGGCAATAATACAGTAGGCATGAATTTTAGTGAACTTCTCAAGAAATGCCAAGGTACGTACACTTAAACAATTCCAAACCTATCACAATTATTTTAGAATTTCATTATTACATCTTAATCATTCAATTCAGGGGTATCCAACCTGGTAGCTTCCCTGGGCCACACTGAAAGAAGAAGAATTGTCACGGGCCATACATAAAATGTACTCACACTAACGATAGCTTGTGAGCTAAAAAAAAAAAAAGGACCATGCATAATGTTTGTAATGTTTTAAGAAAGCTTACAAGTTTATGTTGGGCCATATGTGGCCCACAGGCTGTGGCTTGGACAAGCTTGATTTAATTGGAGAATGGTATACTCTAGCATAAGATCCATAAGTGATTTAAACTGACTATCAAATATTTACAAAGTTTTATGCCAGGATGGTTCGTTGACACTTAGGTATCTTTTTGGAAGAAGAATCAAATGCATAAAAAAAATTGGATAACAAAGTAATTTGACCTTTTATAGAACAGCCCCATTCCGAAGCCTTTCTTGGTGCCTCCCTGTTCTGCAATCTTCCCAGTTGCGAACTCAGCTTTCATCAGCAGTAGGCTGTGAGACTCCCTAACTTACCTGTGTGTCCCCAGTGCTGTGTGCCAAATCTCATCTGTGTATATTAATAGGTGACACTATGCAAGTGCTTGTATGAATGAATTAATCAATTCAAGCTCTCTGTTTGGGCTTGAATAGAAAAGATCAAAACTTTCTCATCAGTAGTAAATAAATAAATAAGGACAACTCACTGCATTTTGGGGGATTAGCTGAGGCCAGCATGTGATAAAGTTGTCATTAAAGACTTGGAGCCACAACTAAGAATGCAAATACTAAAGAGAATAAATAGAGACAAAACTATGAACATTTTATTAGAGTGACAACAAATGTAGAAACATGATTGCCTCTAAACTTCCATGTAGCAGAACGGCATGAGCTATTTTTCTGGAAAACTGAGAGACAAGGGGTTAAAGAGCCCTGACAATGACCTATTTTAAGGCTAAATTTGTAAACTGACATTTTATATATATTTTTGTTTGTTTGTTCATTTGTTTGTTTCCAGTTTTATTCCTACATCTTCCCTCTTGTTTCAGACTGTAGTAAGCATATTTATTTTGAAGTCTCTGTCTGGTAACTACAATATCCACCGCCCTTGTGGACCTTTTCCTGTTATCTGTTGTTTCTGCTGGATTTTGATCATAAAGTTTTATCATCTGGTCTGCCTATTTTTTATATAACACTGTGTTCACAGAACTGTTCATAGAACTAATTTGTAGCCAAGGGTGATGTTTTCTTTCTCCAAAGAGGCTTTATATACGCTTATGTCGGGTAGATGGAGACACGAACACTTGGAGATAACCTCAAACTGATTTTAGGGACTGAGATGATTTTAAAACTAAGAAAACTCTCCAAGACTTTCTGTCGACCTCAGATTTGCCCTTGTATTTTGAATAGAAACCTTTAAGGTAGACCTAATGGAGGCACCTGCACAAGGACTCCCAACAACTGGGCGAGTCCTGGACCCTCATCTCTGCCCCAGCCCCCGGCGGCTATGAAAGCGAGGTTCAAGTGCTCACCACCAAGAGAAACAGTGTTCTGTTGGTTTGGTCGGTTTGTTGTTCTTGTTTTGGTATCTATAGGAGATGATGGATTATTTTTGTTGTTCACCTTCCTTCAACCCCATCTCTATTTTTGTCTACTTATTTTTTAAGGCTGTGATCCAGTTTCTTTGGGGACAAGCTATGGAGTTGACTGTGTAAGGCAACTGTGATCTAAGGTCAGCTCTTTTTTCTTTAATCTCCCCATTTGGCTATTATCAGCTGGTTCTCTGTGTCTGTGGGCCCGTTTTTGCTTTGTGTGTTTATTAGGGTGACTAGACATACCGTTTTAAATAGGACAGAACACAACAGCACTGTCCCATTTCAAATGGGATGTACGGTCAGCCTAGTCACTGGGCTAAATTCAAGAGGTCAGTAGGCTGACCATATGTACCATTTGAGATGGGACAGGACCATTTCTTTTTCTGTCTCATTTCAAAAGGTACATATGGTCAGCCTATAATGTTGATTCATTTCATTTGTTTTCCTGGATTCCACCTGTAAGTGAGATCATGTGGTGTTTGTCTCTCTCTCTCTCTCTCTGTCTCACTCTCTCTCTCGCTCGCTCTCGCTCTCTCTCTGTCTCACGTATTTCACCGAGCATAATACCCTCTCTGTGTTCACGCTGCACACTGCCATTTAAAGGGCAAAAGATTGCTAGGATTTTATTCCAAACAAGCTGGACCTGCCACCTGGTGGTAACTTCCCTGAGTTGCAGACACTTGGTCATTGGGGTGCTCTGGGTTGTTTGTGAGGCCCTGTGCCCCAAATCCCACCACAAAGCAAAGGAGGTGACATGAGTTGTGTTCCACAAAAACACACCATCACCATCACCATAACTGCAACCCTGCCTGCCAAAGAGAAAGACTTAAAAAACAAACAAAGAAAACCTGTTTTTATTACCTGTCTCAAAAAAGAAGTCTGATCTAAAATGAAACTTTGGAACCAATAAAGATTGTCCTTAGCATTTGACCCATCCTCTTCCTGTGACCCCTCCTACATCTACCTGTGACATTAATGCCCCTTGTCAGCCCAGTAGCCCTTCTGACCACAACCTACCAGAGCACATCCACCGTCGGCAGCGTGCGATCTCTCCTTGTACACTACGGCTTTCAAGACTCACACGTCCAGAATTCCATGATGTGATACCAGGTCCATCCTTTGTTAAAAATGACAGGACCTAGAATAAGGCCTGGCGCAGTACAAATGGATATAACGAGCAAATGAAGTAGTGCAAACTATTTTTGTTTCCTTCTGTATAATGTTAAGAATGTATGCATTTTAAATAAACGACTCTCATTTTTGACAAATGTGCTTCAACACACTAATGCTACAATGATGACGAATGATGTTTGTACATAATAAATTAAATGTATACAAGAACACATCCATTACTTTTTGCTGTTGTGGTTTTGTGCCCCAGAAATCTTTAAAATAAAAGCATAAGTATTTGTTACAGTCTGGTAGTTTCTGAACTATCAGACTGTAAGACTTAGTCCTCATAGTCAAGGGTCCCTAACCCAGGAAATTGGGCAATTGTTCAAGAGTAGAAGTGATAAAGATGGGCCAAGCAGAAACGGATGAGACATTTTTGTTAAAGAAAAGACTTATTTCAGAAAACAAGTCTAATTTACCGAGAAGGCAATGAGGTATCCACTGCTGTTGGTTCCAAGAAACTGCCCCAACACCTTGCCTGAACTGCTTAGGATCAACTTAACTGCCCCACTGCTTCTCAGTGTAAAGCCAAGGGCAGCAATTTAAGGTCAAATTCTGGGCCTTTATTCAGTTGCCAACATTGAGAGTTTCTTGAGAAATTAGGAGATGTGCTCCGAAGTAAACTCGAGATTTTGAGCAAGTCTCAATGTCTTTCTCCTCACTTCCTACAGTATAGAAAATCAAAAGTTCAGAGCCATGATATTTGATGTGAAGGTCAATAAGATAGACATGCCTAAATGAAATGGGCATGGGAACTAAAAACAGAAAAATTAAATGTGTTAGAGAGTGGGAAAAACTGAAAAAACAGAGAGGGGCCATATTACAGGTTAAGGCAATCATCTGTTTAGGAATTAATATAAAATTAATGGGAGTAGAATATTTTTAAAATTGTTTGACAGTAGAAATAAGCAAAAACATTCATCTTAATTCAACTTCAGCTTTTTATTTTTAGCTTGCAGTACTGTACTGACACATTAGAAATGAAAATTTCATAAAAAAACACTGTAAGAACAAAGAAGCAATAGCCTTTTCTCAACAAAAGCATGTATTTTTCAGCAGGAAAACGGGAAATTTGAATTACTATGCTATGATAGTCATCAGGGCTATTCACAGACTCATTCCTACTCTCTCTCTTTCCAGGTACCTAAAAGATTATGATTCCCAAATAGCATGAAGCTAGGTGTGTCCATGTGGCTTATGTAGGCCAATGAGTATGACAAGTGACATACCTGTGACACATGTACTTTCTGGATGATGGAAATTTAAAAGCTGGTGTGTGAACTTTAATGTACTCTTTCCCCCCTCCTGTATCAGTAACACGTGCAATTCCAAAAAGAACTGACTCCTGGATTGAGGGAGCAATACAAGAGATGCCCCCAGCCAACCCAGATTGATATGCAGCATGAATAATCAATAAATGTTACTAGTTCAAGCCACTAGGAATCTGGACTTATTTGTTACACAGCCGTGTCTACTTCTCCTCCCCAATACAAATAGAGTGCAACGTTCAAAGCTGAGAAAGGCACAGATCTTAGTGGCCAAAGTGAAGAGGTGGTTCTAGGTGATCGTAGACTTATTAGAAGTTGCAAAAGATACCGGTTTCCACTTCCTACCTGTAAGATTTTGGTCATTTTATTCTTCCTAGCATAGTTTTTCTGATAATTGAATGATTTACTGTAATAAATGTTAGGCACATAATAGATACCATAATTTACTGCTCTTTGCTTTTCTTTCCTAGAAAAATACAAGTCACCAAAGACTATGACTTAAAAATTAAAAATGTGTAATTATAGTAATTGTAAAGCAGCACATTGTATAACCTGTCTCTGGGAGAGAAATGAAACTAAATGAGGCTTCAGAAGTACACTGTAAGCACCGATTTCCTAATATGGGTATTCTCTTCCTGAAAATGGAAAGTCTTTAAGCTTGTGGATGATTCAGGTTTTTACTTTTTTTATTTTTTTTTGTTTTAATTAACTGCTGCTGATCTATCAGTGATCATTAATCAGATGGTGACTTGGACACTTACGTTTTCATCTACACTCTGCAACCACTTCATGTGTATTTCCGTCACAATAGACTAGGTTAGGCATTGGTTAAAAAACAAAAAATTCTAAATCTTAGTGGCTTAATTCTTTGCTGCAAGTGTCATGAATACAGTATGCTTCCATAGGTAAAATTCAGCGAGTCTACTTATTAGCGATAATGGCAATATTAAATGTTAATATCATAGGTGTTCAACATCAAGTTTATGATATTTAACATGATATGAAAAGTAAAACTTTAAAACAACATAGCATGAAAGACTAGAAATTTGGATCTTTTCAATCACACCACTGTGTAGCTTATCCACAATTTCTGCCAGTTCTGCTAACGTGTATGACTGACGTGTATAAACACGTCCTCAACTAGAGTTCCAGCTGGAATGATCTCATGATTAGTTTCTTCACATAAAATCTTCAGCAGAAGTGTTCTAGGCTATACCACACTGAGTGTTGGAATGAAATCAAGGATTAGGTTCTCTAAAATCATCAGATGAGCTTTTCTGACAAAATATATCAGTCATTTGGTCAGATACATGGGTCGGCAGATAATTAGGTTGATAAAATCTTGCACTGACGAGCGATTGAAGGGAGCAAGTTTATCAGCTGCTCTAAGCCCACACACCCCTCCCTTAATTGATGTCCTGGAAAGAATTCCAAACTCAGAACTCGTGTGAACTATTTCCAGAACAAATTCAAATTACAGCACATTATGGCTTTCTGGAACTTTTGAGGCATGATTATTTTCTAGAAAAGTTTCAGAGAAATCCATTCATTTTAAAGGGTGATTTAAGTGCAAGGTACATAGTTTATTCTCTCAATTTATTCTGGGCACCTGAACAGATATTCCCAGAGAATGCTTAGGCTTGTATTTTCATATAAACAACACCACAGTGTTAAAAGGAACCCACCGATACGTCTTCCGTACCACCCCCCCAACCCATATAGTATGCACCATGGGGCCAACCATACAGTGAACACTGAGGTTTCCATGTTACTAAAAAAGCACTTGTTGTTTGTCTGAAATGTAAATTTAACGGGCTGCTTTGCATTTTCTCTGAAAACCCTGATGACAATGCAGTTCCCTGATATATAATAGTGGTCAGGTTAAATAACTGTTAATATTTCTTCTGTTCTCGCTGTCTCTCATTGAATTATTCATTTGTGCTGAGCAGTGTGCAAACCATAAGAAAGCCCGATCCACGTTTCTGTGACAGTTCTGACAAACTGCTGCTACATTAAAGAAATAAATTACAAGCCCTACACTGCTCAGCTGCATGGCCCTCATCCCCATTTTTGAGGCATTTCAATCAACCTTGTAATCTTCACCAACTTGTAAGATATTAAACATATATTTGATCTGCCCTGAAGTAGCATTGATTTTGAAACTGGGAGATCTAATTTTGTTTTCCAGATAATGGTCACACTGGCCATTTGGGGTATAAATTAGGTTTTTCATGGCTAATGTACTTCACATTGGCACTTATTATACAAGCAACAATTATGTCATCACAAGGTTCTGATACAACATGAAGGGAATGTAAATGTCAGGATTGATGATGATGGCTCGGAGCCAGCTCATTAAAGGCAATGATGTGAATAATACAACTGTGTTGCTTTTGAAAGGACCAAGTATGTATTACCCACCTACTGGTGCACCAAAGCAGTGCCATAAACATGGATCTCTAACTGCAGCCCATTTAAGTGATGAAAGGGTGTGTATTAATCTATGGAATCCATTGTACCCAGGAGGCAAAATTGTTCTTTCTATTTATGAACATTAAAACAGTCAACACGCCGAGAGGCACTTATCAAATGAGCATTCATGCTATGCAGATATAGTTTATGAATGCTGCCTGCTAAGATAAATGGGCTGTGGTTAGAACAGAGGCTCCTATAATTTTCTAGAAATGAAGAACCTAAAAACAGCAACAGGTATACAGATTTTTGTAAAACATGGTGAGTAAATTTTCTAAATTATTGGGCTGCTACATTTGATACATTTAATTCAAAAGTCATGGTAAAACACGACAGTAATTTCACACACACACACACACACACACACACACAGAGGCAAATAACTCAGTAGTTTTTTAAAAATTATATTTAGTGTTCCCTAAAGGTAAATTAATAAATCTTTTGGCAACAACTGTATGTTTCAGATTCACCTTTATTTTCAGGTTCAGAACTCGAATAAAATGTTTCGGTTGGAAAAATTATTTAAATATTTGAGTGGTTCCCTGGTTTTGCTTTGCAACCAGAACTGGAAATTCCAGTTTACATGCAAAGCTTCAAACTTTACCAAGACAGCTCAGCAAATTGTTTTCCATGATATACACCGTTCAGTTATTTCTGACCCAAGTCATCCCATCTATTAAACGGTGTCACCTAAGCCAGCAGGAAGAGGCTGTTGGTTTTTTTTTTTCTCATTCTGCTCTCACAGATGTTTCTGGGCCCATTTCCTACCTGTTGATACCCAATTTACAGATTCCAGGGAAAAATAAAATTTCAAATCATATGAAAAAGTAAGTAAGAAATAACCCCTCATGTTTCTAGAAGATGGGGAGACATTCATTTTAAATATTCCCACATACATCGAGTCTCTGAATGTCCACATTTTTTCACATTGAGACACTGGAAATGCAAAAGATTAAGGTTCCCACACTGACCAATGCAAAAGGAAACACTTGAATCTAAGACTTCTCAATCTAGGTAGGACCCTCATAGGACACGTGTGGGTCCGTGGAGTAGGAGGGAGAGGCCATGGACAACAGGGTACTGACTTCTGGCTAAGCCTGGTGTCTTTCCACGTTGTCTTTTTCTCGAAGGAGCATGTACAACACTACCTTGTTTCCGAGTTTTGTTGGATGAAATCGTCCATCAAGGAGGTTTCCCGGTGGTCTAGTAGCTAGGGTCCCCGGTGGTCTAGTAGCTAGGGTCCCTGGCAGTCTAGTAGCTAGGGTCCCCGGCGGTCTAGTAGCTAGGGTCCCCAGTGGTTTAGTGGCTAGGGTCCCCGGTGGTCTAGTGGCTAGTCTTCGGTGCTCTCACCATTGCGGTGTGGGTTCACTTCCCGGTTAGGGAACAAAAAGAAAAAAGAAAGACACAAAACATCCATGTAGACACATGATATGAAATCCAGATGTCCACTTTAATTCCAACTCCTCTCCACCAAGTGAGTGGCAAATTCTGTCAATTCACCTTCTTAGACATCTCTTGGGTGTGGTTATCTTTGTCTTCATTGCCTCTGCCTGTGTGCTGGTCCTCACCTTAGCTCATAAGGAATGCTACTCTGACATCTTAAGTGATCTCCCCTGTAACAACGTTTTCTGATGCCCATTTCCATCCATGCTCCATGAATAACTCTTTCTAAAATGCAACTCTAGTCATGCCATGCTTAACTTATTTAAATACCACCCATATTGTCTGTGAATGAAATTCAAACATCTTCATGTGGCTGAGTAAGTCTTCTCATGATCCAACTTGCCTTTTAGTTGGATTCTCCACCACTGCCTTCCTAGGGCTATTGGGAGGTGATTAGGCTGTGAGGTGGAGCCCTCATGAATGGGGTTCATGGTCTTATAAAAGGGACCTCACGGGGCTCCAGAGCCCCTTCTACCATGTGAGGACACAGTGAGAAGTCTACAGTCTGTGAACCAGGAAGAGGCCCTCACCAAAACTCAACCGTGCTGGTGCCCTGATCTTGGACTTCCAGCATTTAGAATAGTCAGAAGAATTTTTTTATGTTAACTACCAAGTCTGCAGTATTTTGTTATAGCAGCCCAAACAAACTAAGGCACTCATATTTTCATATTTTAAAATGGCATCAAATGACATTTCCTTGATGAATAACAACCTTCGGTCACAGTGGTTTACTTCTCTCTCTCCCTTTCTCTCTCTCTCTCTCCCCCTCTCTCCCTCCCTAAAGAATTTTGAGTAATGACACCATAAAAGATTTTCAAAAATACAAAATTCTTCGCCTTTGTTAGAGATCCTTTTTTAATTTCCTATTTGCTTGAGGATGAGCATCCTGACAGTGTTGACAGGAAGGGCGAAAGGAGCAGGAAAGGAGGAATTGTCCAGGTCCATCACCAGCTGCCTCTGCGTTAAAAGGAACATGCCTGCGAGGAGACCCATTCACAGGTGTCCCCAGATTAAGGAGGAGAAGGAAAGCAAAGGAAGGAACTGGTCTGTTGGGGGCCCAACTAGACACCCCTAAACTAAAGAGAGAAAGTCCCCAGGAAGGAAATGCAGAATAAGGAATCAGCCCTGGCCCACTGTCAGCTGTCCTCAAATGGGAAAGAACTCTGCCATTATGCAGCTTTGCTTCTTTCAAATAAATCATAAAAGAGGGAAAGGAGGAGAAAGTTCCACCTACAGATATAAAAGCCCCCAAACAAAGAGGGGTCAGCCCTCTGCGCGTCTCAGTGTACTTTCTTTAATAAACTCTTAACTATCCTATTTTCACAAACTCTGTCTCTTGATTGAATTTTTTCCTTCAAGAGACAAAAACTGAGGGGAAATCACCCTTTCATGGTGACAATACTAACGTTTTAGGATGATATACAGTACATGACTCTTATTTCTTTGTTCATGGTAATTTCTCATTAAATATTTCCTTTCACTTAGATTTCTGCCACAAATCTATGTCTTTTCTCCAAACAGACCACCTTGTCCATAGTTGCCTGGATTTGCTCATGCTGTTCAAGTGCTAAGAACCACTTTCCATCTTGGACTGGGTAGAAACATTTCAAAATCCAGCTCACTGGGAACCTTTTCATCAAGTAATCTTTAGCACTTTCAGTGTAAGACTGACTAGTACTAGCTATTTGATAATTATCTATTTGAAAATATCACTCAGCCTTACACTGAAAATAACAATAAAAAAAGATCTCAGAGGCTTACAAGAACTTCATTTCTCTACTCTTCTATGTAAGAAGCTGAGGTTTGGCTGCCGAACTCTTTTCCATGTACTTTCTCGTTCATTCTGGGACTCAGACTGAAGGACACGCCTCCTTCCTTTTTCCTGGCAAGAAAAAAAGAACTAAAACTCTGGTGGCAACACACAGTAGCTTTTAAAGTCATCTCGTGTATTAAGTGTTCATCACATCCAGTGACATGTCATTGGACAGCACAGGCCCCGTGGACCAACCCAGCCACATTGGCACTGCACGTGCAGGACTATGGTCAAGAGTGAATCGTCTTTTACTGTAAAGATGAGTGAATATTTGGAAACAAGAATGCAATCAACATTCTTTTATCCTCTTCATTAAATTCATTGCCAAATTGTTTCTGTAGAAGCTTTGTTATTCGAATAAAGGAACGTGATTTATTTAACTTTGCATTCACGGCTGTGCCTGAAACACAACAGTCCTCACTAATTGTTCTCTAAATGAATTATTGACTAGGTGAATAAATGAAGGAATGGAAAATGAAGGAATAAATGGATGTACTATAACAAGCATTAGAATGAACTCTTCACAGATACATAGCCCTGAACCTAACCAGAAATTCCTGGAGGGCAGTTTATTTATTCAAATTTCTCTCATCCTCCTTCCTGAAAAGCCCTGCAAGAAGCATGGCCAGGCAGAAGCATCTTTTCAGAAAACCTTGCTGAGTAATGAGCAAACAAACGGAGAAGTAAGCAGACAGCTGCAGACCCATCTTCCGGGAGAATTATCCTCAGGTCCGTCCTCACTCGCTGAGCTTGTCACTCGAAGGAGATTTGACTCTCCACTGGCCGCACGTAAGACAACTCTGGAAGACCACTCCCCTTGTTTGCTCTGTTCAGTCTAGCCCTGGAAAGCACACTGCAAGTCCAAGTGTGGTTTTATATAGGTTTATATACAATTAACATTTAAGGAGGGAGAACTGTCTACCCACATGAGTAAGAATTGCCTCCTTAGAAACAAAGCCAATGTGTATTCCTGTCTTGGAGAAAACCCCATCAGCATGATGTTACTGCATTTCCTCAGCACAGCACGGAATGGAGCAGAAACGGAAGCTCAATCGTTGGGGGAGTGGGCGGAAGCCCCGTGTCCATGCAGGGGAGTGGAAGCTGCTGTGGTTAACTTCGCCCTTTGAGAGGATTCCAGGCGGGTCATTGCCTGTTCGTGCGTGTAGACATTAGGTGACTAGTAAGTGATGATGGGACTGTAATTGGTATAGACTTCGATAGTTTGCATTGAAATTGCTTGACTTTGTTATTCATTTCAGCCTTAGTCTGTCTGTCCAACTCAAGTTCTTTCCAGGCTGTCGAATTTGACTACGTCTATGTCTTCAATCACAGCTACACTAACTTTTCCTACTGCTGGCCATCTCTTTTGAGTATGATTTTGTCCAACAAACTAAATTGAGCATCAGTTTAAAGCAGAGAAGGGTTTAAAGTTTTTTATTAAAACATTTTTATAAAAACGAATTTAGTTATCACCAATGGAGAAAGAGATTCTCAAGTTTTTAGAATACTTGCGATTTACCCCTTTTGGGTATCATCATAAAAAAAAATGATGATTTTTTTGAAGGAAATATCTCCAAAATATACTCAACAGATTTATGTTTTCTTTAGTAAGAACACAAATATTAATATATGGATTTGCCCAACGGGTCAGCATTACTATGATTCCTTTCCATTTATATACGTACCAAATGCTGGCTTGCTGTATTTCTAAACACGTCTGTTGTAGTATTTTTAGTTTGCTTGCCTCTTATAAAATACATCCCCATAGAGGATTTTTAATTCACCACTTGTTATCAGCTGTAGCTAATAAACAATAAATGTCGGCTGTAAACTTCTTACATATATCGAGCTAACAGGCTGGCCCTGACGGCCATCTACACGACGTGAAATGCAAGCTCTGGGCAGGGCGCGTCACTGATGGCTGCCTGCTGCTTTGCAGATTGTTTGTTACTTCTTCCCACAGTTTTTGTGCCTTTTGGCATTTGAGTTTGCCAAAAATTTAGGACTAGTTTTACGCCAAAGGAGACAAACAGGTAAACTCAATAAAATGTAATTTCCAGAAAATCGGAAGGTATTGTAAGGTATATTCCTATTGGAATCACCCTCTAAAACAGGAAAAGTGCTTCTCATCAAGCTTGCTCACCCTCCGGAATTGTATCATGACATATTCAATAAATGAGTGCTCCATCTTCCCACATCCCTTGTATCTTGCACAGGAACACACGTGCTGCGTGTGTAAACGGAACAAGTGATTATGACAGCTCCAACTTCTTGAGAAACTTCATTTTTGTGCAAATCCATGTCTCGTCATTCTGGCCTTCCTAGAGACCTAATTTCCTTCACCATGAGACCTAATTTCCTTCAACCTGATCATATAGTTCCAACAATTTCCCTCCAGTAACTATCATCAGGTGTTTTTATTGTTTTTTTACTTGTTACCCAACTAAAATTCAGTTATAGCATCTGAGAAGGCATGGTATTAGCATGCTGATACCAGTTCCTGGCTTCATTGGGTGGAAATATCATGTCTCTATGATCTAACTTTGACTGTGGTTTCATTTTCGGCACTTTAAAACCTTCTTTCTGATAAGTAACACCTCTTTCCTCTAACGGATCATAAAATATCACACATATGTACTTTAAAAGAGAAACTTTTTCCCCTAGGATTTGAATTAAATGATATAATATACAGTAGACCCTTGGTGAACCGAGACCCCTGGGATGGGTAGATGTCGGATAAATATAAGTAAATTCTTCATTAACCAGAGTTCAAGCAACCGGCAAAATCTCAGAGTGCTAGTTGCTTGAGTTCAGGTGAATGGAGAGTCTACTGTATCAATGTAGTTTATGACTCATAATAGAGGTTATTTTTTATTTTATTATTAATGATGTTTAGTGGATGCCCATATGCTAGAGCCATTTTGCCTTGGTTGGTTTCCTAGATTTACTCTTTTGTTTCCATGAACAAAAACAAGCACAAGAAGCACCTTATCTCTACAGTACAAAGAAACACTCAGGCACTGACTTTTATGGGAAACTCTCCACACCGAGTTTGTCCTACCTGCAGCCCACGGGCCCCATGCGGACCAGGATGGCTTTGAATGCGGCCCAACACAGATTCATAAACTTTCTTAAAACATTAGGGAAAATGTGCATGCACTTTTTTTATTAGCTCATTGACTATCGTTAGTGTGAGTGTATTGTATATGTGGCCCAAGACAATTCTTCTTCTTCCACTGTGGCCCACGGAAGCCACAGGGTTGGGCACCCCTGTTCTACACCAAGATGGGGACCGGACATCAGCCTTCTAAGTTCTCAGGAACCCCTGCCAACTCTCTTTCATCTTCACTCGAATATGACCTTAGGCAGCCTCCAGGATAGTCACTGTGTCATTAGCATGGCATCTCCATTTCGATGATAAAAGTGCTTAGAACAATTATCTTGGCAAGAACAAGTCTCCAGGACTCATCACTCATGTTGATCCACCTTGAACACATTTCATTCCCGTCAGCATACTGTTAATGCCACCCAGTGTGTCTCTAAAACACAATTTTATGTTTCCCACATTGCCATCAGATGAAAGAGTTCCAGCGCATCTCGGAATATGGTGACTTGCAAACAGGGATCAGAACCTCGCCTGCCTCATTAACCAGAATAAACTCAGCATCCAAACCCAACAAAAGAAATGTAAGTCCTCCAGTCCCCGAGCCTCCCCAAGTCCCACCTGGCTGATGTGATGAATAAAACTCCAGCTGTGCCTCTGGTGGCTTTAAGCCAAGCCAAGGCAGATGGGACACTCTTTTTTTTTTTTTTAGCTACAGTGGGCATCATGTTGGCAAACAAGGCCAGTAGCAATCCTTCTTGTCAACAGGTCTGCCCACTCTCAGACAAGAATGAAGCTGTGAGCAGGAACTAACGATAGAGGGTAATCTGATAGTGTCTGTGGGGAAAAGGAAGCCTCGGTTTTATAAATATTATAATAGAGTTATTAGTGGGAGCAGACTGCAAAGCAGCTGAATTGCAGCCGTCAAAAATGCTGTAGCCTCAGGCTGGGGTACGAGCGTGCACAGCTGAGGAAACTTTACATCACATGTTCCGTTCTACAGAAGCGATGGAGTGCGGGCGAAGAGCAGTGTATTCTGCTAATGACTCGAGGGAGAAGCACGTCTCATTATTCACACGGGTTTATCCACTATTTGCTTCCGAGGAGCAGCAGAGATGATATCTGAGCAACTTGCTTTTGACAAGTGTGTCCCTGGTTGAAATATTGGGAACTGTGAGGCATGTCTCCCGAGGGAAGAAAGGGACTTGAGAAATCACAATCGTATTTTCTGAGATGTAGAAATCCTTCAGGGCCTGCAGAATGTGGCTTTGCGAGGGTGAGCGAGAATGTTGCCCAATTATTTTGCACGTATACTAGGCTCGCCAGCTTATACACACGCGCACACATACATGCACACACGTGTGCAGTCACTGAGGAATCTCTGCGCTAATATGGAGAGCTCAGTAGTCTCACACTCCCTGTGACAACTCTGCAGGAAAGCAGTAGAAAGAAAAGTGCTATTCAAAACCATACTTACCCTATGGGTTACTACACAACTTCAGACAAATTTTAGGTCTTGTTTTAAGAGTCATGGGTGTCCCCATTATCTCCAGACCTTGAAAATGAGCAGGACAGGTAAGTTAATTAGTGTTTTCTGTGTTGAGAGAAAGCTGTTAAAGTAAACGACCAAACAATGAAAAATACTGTGTGCTAATGCATAGTCCTTGTCTGTGGCCTTGCACGTGATGGCATGGGGTCACTCGGCTTGCTGTCACACACGCATAGTGGAGAAGGATGTAAAGGCTGATAAATTGTGATATAAAAATTTTCTTCTGTAATGGTAGTGTACGAATTAAAGTGGACGTATTGGCCAATTAAATACAGGAGACTCTCAGTTAACTGGCCTGCGTGGGGACTGGTGGATGCCGGACACATGTAAGTAGACGCTCCGTTAGCCAGTTGCTTGAGTTGCGGTTAATGGAGAGTCTGCTCTGTAGCCATTTTGGCCTAGTTGTAAGGCTGAGGGAAAAGAGATCATTTTGAAAGCAAACTGTTAGCAAAGGCCAGAGAGAAAGAACACTGCCGTTTCTTGGGACACAGTTTTCTTAGAAACAATTTATCCCAAAACCATTTCTTTTTACTCAAAATGATGTCCCCATGCACCATGACCACCCCAGGAAGCTAAAGTGATGAAATCTGAGTTGCAGAAGACTTGAGAATTCAAGAGCGGCTGTGAGGACACTGGTCGGTGAGGCCCCCGGCCAGTGCGGGTGACTGAGGCGGCGGGGACGGGATACGGGGCGGGGACAGAGACGGGTCACGGGGCGGAGATGGGTCACGGGGCGGAGACGGGTCACGGGGCGGAGACGGGTCACGGGGCGGAGATGGGTCATGGGGCGGAGACGGGTCACGGGGCGGAGATGGGTCACGGGGCGGGGACGGGTCACGGG
>PVJL010006497.1:0-91292 GCA_004026885.1 Lyroderma lyra
GCCCAATCACAGACGGGCTGGGCTGCCGGCGCCCCGCCCCTCCTGCGCTCAGCCACGGCTCCGCGGGCGGCCGTTCTGGGCCTCGGCATTCTCTCCTGGCGTTGGGAGCGCAGGTCCCGGCGCTGCTGTCCGCGGGTTGCTGGGCAGAGGCGGCGGGCGCCACCGGCCGGCCGGAAGGGCGCCTCAGCTTCGCCAGGGCCCGCGGTACGGGACCCAGGATCGAGGAGGCGGCGGCGCTCTCGCTGCTCGGGTCCCAGTGCCCGCCGGGAAGGGTCGCGGCCGGACGTTCCCGGCCTGGAGTGTCCCTGACGCGCCTCCGGGTGAGGCTCCCAGAGTTCCCGGCCGCCCTCTGGGGGGTGCCCTCAGCCTCCCCAGACTCACCTGCGCAGGCCGCCTGGCACCCAGGTGCGGGGGCGTGTGCGTAGTGAGGGCGCCACCCCGGCCGCCAGCGGGGCGGGGGCGGGGGCGGAGCCGCTTGCCGCCCTCGGCCTCACCGGTCCGCCAGCCGCTCTCAGTCTCACCGGTTACCCACCGCGCCTGGTTGCGCGGCGTGAGCTGCCGGAGGACCGCAGCTCGGGATGCTGTCCGCTAGCGCGGCCGCTCGCGCGCCGCCTGCCACCCCTGCCTTTGCCTTCTGGGCCATGCCCCGTTGTTTACATGCCGGTGAAGCTCCCGGCTACTCCAAGCCCCTCCGAGCCCCGGCTCCCCGAAGGTGAAGCCAGCCGGCCCGCGACCTGGACTGGCCACTTCGACCTGGGCCCTTCGGACCCAGATCCCCGTGCGCTCTGCTGCCTCAGCCACCATCTGGGCGGGATCCAGCTCTGGTGTTTTGAGGAGGGGGTGTGGTGTAGGGAAAGGAATCCTGGGGCTTTCTGGCTCTCCCCTTTTTTGGGCCTGCGGGGCTTCAGACTCAGGGAACTCGCTCATGGCTTTCTTGATGAAGAAGAAGAAATTCAAATTCCAAACCACTTTCACCCTGGAGGAGCTGACGGCGGTCCCCTTCGTGAACGGGGTCCTCTTCTGCAAAGTCCGACTGCTGGATGGCGGGGATTTTGTCAGCTTATCTTCAAGGTAGGAGCTGGGGCAGTCGCGCCTGCAGGGGAGAGGGGTGATGAGCAATTTCTAGCCATTTGGCTAGTGCGGAGGTGGCCCTTGGGGCTCAGAGTCTTGAGGATTATGTGTTGTTTGGGGCAGGTTTGCACAAGGCAGGGCTGAGCGATCTGGGAGGTCTGGGCCTGAGGAAGCTGGCAGGGTGCCTGGCACTCCTCTGCGGGTGACCTGCCAGATACCTGGGGGTCTAGTCTTTCGGCCCACCTCTTGGGGCCCTGCATGCAGCCTGCCTTCGGCCTATTCTGCAGACTTTCACAAAGAGCACAGTGGGGTTTGTGACTTGAGGAGCTGAGATGGGGGCGAATGTTCCAGGCCACCTTGAACCCAGCTAGCCACTAGGGCTGTCATATGATTTTGAGCCCCAGCCAGCCACAGGTTCCCAGGCACTCTGGCTCTGGGAAGGCCCGACTCAAGGCACTCCTGGTGTCGCTAGCAGGAGGTGGCTGGATTTTGGCCTGCCCAGCCCCCTCTAAGTGACTGTCCACTTTTGGCTGGAGCTGGGTTACTTTGCATTGCAAATGCCCTTGTCAGGGAGGCTTCAGCCCTCTCTGAAAGAGGCTTGGTCAACTTTAGTATTGTGTTCTTGCCCGTCCTGCAGGTCCAGCTGCCCAGCTCATTGCTGAAGGCGACTGAGTTTCCCTGCTGCACCCACTGACTGGGCCTGCCTTGGAGTCAGACAGATGGGGGTTGGAGTCCTAGCTCTGTCACTTTCTGAGCCCAATACAGGTCTCTGCTAGAGAGTTGTAGAGACGTTTCAGTAGACAGAATGTGGTGCAGGCCTGGCCCAGTGCCTAGGACATGCTGGTTCCTTTCCTGGTCTGCCCCTCTGCTCTTTAGGCCTCCTTGTAGGCCCAGATAGCTGAAGCTGCATATCAGTGCTGAGATGGGGTCCCTGTTACAGGTGAAGAAACTGAGGCCCAGAAAGAGAAAGTAAGTGGCTTGCTAGCTACCTCTCAGGAGGCAGTTGTCAACTGAACTTGGCCTGTTTGGAGACCTGTTGGATGTATCTGGTGGTCTAATGTTCTAGGAGGAGAGGAGGAGAGCCATACAGCCTAACACAGATTTAGGAGTCTCTGATACGGACAGGGTGGGATGCCTTTTCAGTGCATTTGGGCCTGCTCAAACCTGGGTTCCCTGATCTACTATGAGCTGCTTATTTGAGGAATTCAGACCAGAGCTGCTCTTTGCTGTGGGGGTGGCGGGGTGGGGAATGTGTACGTGGTTGCCTGGGAAGCCTGTGATCCCAGAGCCACCCACACAGCAGCCCAAGGTTTCAGAGAAAGGGCTGTGCTTGTAGCTAGAGCCTGGGGTCGACCTTGAGCAGGTTGCTTAATCTCTGTGATATCAAGAACCAGCAATTATTGGTGCTGTGCTCCCCCTTTTCCTAGCACCTCTCACTTAATCCTTTGGAGGAGGGTGGAGGTTGGGTTGGGGGCTGTAAGATTATTATCCCTGTTTTACAAAGTTGGAAACTGAGGCTCAGAGGAGTGATTTGCCTGAGTTGATACAGCAAAGCCCAGATTCAAACTCAGGATGTGCTTTTCACCACTATCTTGTTCTGCTGTTGTGTCTTAGTTTCCTCTTCTGTGAAATGGGAGAAGTCATACCCACCTCTAGAGTTGTGAGGGGAAATGGGTCATATCTGTGAGTATACCCCGTCTGGCTGGGACAAATTGTTACAGCCATTGTGGTTTCTATGGCAGAGGGGCCCCTACCCCTATCACTTCCCAGGTAGAGCTTCCCAGGTAGAGACCGCTGGTGACCTGCATTTGAGCTGGGGGTGGGGTCAGGATCTTGGATCCCACTGAGGAATTGGTATTGAGCTCCAGGCTGAGGTCTCTCCTGGCCTCCCAGGCTCTGGTGCCACTGTCACCCTACTTGTCAGCCTTTTCATTGCCCTAAACCTGCCCCCTCATCCGGGAAAGTCTGGAAAATTCCAGGTCTTGGCCCACAGCATCTGGATTTCACCTCTTCCTCCCTTCTTCCCTCCTGGCAAGGGGCCATGGCTTCCCTGAAGGTAGCAGAGCCCTAACAGCCTTTCCCACTTCTCATCCTGGATGAAACCTGAGTGGGTCTGGGGAGGGCGGAGCTAATATTGAGCCCCCAGGGCTGGACACTTACTGGGCTTTGGGTGCCTGTTTGCTGATGTGCAGGTGTGGCTGGAGGGAGCAGACAGCGACATTGGGACCTGAGGCTGCTTTAGACCTGCTCTGGATTTTGCTCAGAAGATGAGTGCTCCTGGGTTTTATTTTTTAACCCTCTTAACTGCATTCCACCCACCCTGGTCTATAACCTGGGAGCCCCGCCTCACAGCCTGCTTCTCCAGATGGCCAAAGCCCCAATGTTTTGGTGTTAGGTTGGGTCAGGGGAGACAAGACTGTTTAGATACTGGACCCAGATCCAGCAGCATACTTACCCCAGCCCCAGCGACCCCTGAGATGGCCCAGAGACTGGTAGCATGGACATGGGTGGTGTCTCAGCACAGCAGGCCCAACGCCCCACCCCCGCAGCACCCGCCTTCCTAGTTGGAGTGTTTTCCTGTGTGTTGGGTGCCATGGCAACAGTGGGGTACACAGCTCCAGCCTGACACACTTTGAGCAGGTAGAACAGGTGGTTTGTTGCGCTGTTCCCAGTGTCTTCCTGAGGCCTTCTTACGAACCATAATCCTCACAGCTACCACGTTCTAAGTGTCTGTGCTGTGTGCCAGGCACTGTGCTGTGAGTTCGCAAGTGTTATGTCCATTAACCTCTCAGCCATCCAGAGAGGCACCGAGGCCAGAGAAGTGAAGCCACATGCCATAGGTCACCCAGCTGCTAATGCAATTGGGAAAATAACTCTTTCATGATTAGGGTTTAAATTGCCTTTGATTGTGTACTTACTATAATATATGGCAGATACCTACTGAGCACTTCAAATTCATGATCAGTTGTGTTCTTGAATTACTGCATGTGCTGATGAGTAAACTGGGGTCAGGAGACCTAAAGTGATGGGCCGTGTCACTCAGCTAGGGGGTGGAAGAGCTGTGATTTAAACTGGTCAGGTCCAGTTCCATAGCCTTGCCTTGCCTGCATGGCACAGGGCTGGAAGCAGCAACAGCCCCATGTGATGTCTCCAGACCTTTGAAAGAGGTTCTTTTCAGTGGGTTGGGTGGTACAGAAAACTCCAGATTTGGATAATTTTGAGGCATCAAGCTAGATCCTGTGAGATTTGAGGATAAAGGGGTCCCGTGAACATGTGGAGGGAAGGGGTGGCGCTAAAGTCATGACCGTAGATTTGGGGCCAGGCACAGGCTTGCACTGTGGCATAGTAGCCCTTGGCCAAGGTCCCCGCCCAGAGGTCTTCCAGGCAGATGCATTCAAATGGTGTGTGGAAGGCTTTCCCAGGGGTCCCGGGAGGGATGCAGAGGTCCCAACCACGTCTGGCGTGTCAGGAAGCAGTAGGCTGGGCCGTGGTCTCTCCTGGGGTGGGCTGGGAGCAGGCTTTCATCCTCAAGCCAGCCCTTCAGGCAGAAAGAATCTCAGACATCCTAAGAGGTCTCTGTGCCAAGCTGGCACCAGTCCTTTAGCTTGCCCCATGCACGTGGCTGGTGGTGCCGAGGGAGGGAGCAGGAGGGAAGTGTTGATTTACCTTATAACAAGTCCTCTCTGGAGGAGACAGGTGGAGTGCCTCCTTGGCCAATGGACGAGGTACTGAGGCCTGGGGCAGAGAAATCACTTGTTTAGGTCACTTCATGGGAGGAGATAATGGCATAGCTGGGTGGATTCTGGTCTGGCCCTGACCTCTGTCCCCTGTGCCTCTTTGAATCAAGGGGGCAGGCAGGGCTGGAAGAAGAGTAGGGGCCTCTCAGGGACTCCTCCTGCTCTGGACTTGAGTGTCAGGCTGTCCAAGAAGCAGGCTATGTGACTTGGGGAGGCCCTGCCCCCTTCCTTTCTTCTTTGGCAACTTTGAATCGTCACTTGTCTCTTTAGTAGGATTTTTATTTGGGCAACCTGTTGAAAGAGGGCATTACCTGCTCCCAGTACAGGTACTGCCTTCCCTCTGTGGGTTAGACTTTGACCCAGCCAGTATGGGGTATTTTCGAGGGTTGTTTGAGATTGGCAGGGGTTGGAGGGGTAGGTATGAAAAAGGTCTTGCACAGGTCAGCTCTGCAGCTGGAGGCCCTGTGCCTGGGCCTGGTGAGGCCAGTTCTTTGTATACACACCACGGGCTTGGCCGAGCCTCTGCTTCCCCAATGCCCTCTCCCTTCCTCGTTGGCACAGGCTGCAGAATGCCACTGAATCTGCTCCCCTGCAAGGCCTGCTGTCACACTTACCTTGGTATGGAGGGAGGTATTGTGGAGATGACACATAGTTCATCCTTTGGGCCTGAGGGGGTGGGATGTGAAGGTGCTGTGGGACCCCGAAGTGGCCAGGGCTTCCAATACAGGGTAGGAGCTCTAGAGACTGAGAGTGTGGGGAGGGAGGAGGAACCCACATTTACTGAGCACCCCCTTGGTCCTAGGCTTTCAAAGGTGAGAAGGACCAGATAGACTTACTTCCATGGAGCTCCCTATGGGGTGAGGGCAGTGGGCCTGGTGGGCATCAGGGAGATGGCAGAGCCAGGCAGATCTGGGACTCCCCAGAATTCCATTAGATCCCACTGGATCAATTGGTTTAGTCTTTTGTCCCTTTGTTTGACAGGTGTTGACTGGCACCTGCCCCAGGCTAGACATGGTCCTTAACCTCATGGAGTTCACAGTCTCATGATGGGGACTATAATTGCAATAGGGAGGGCTTCCCGCTGTGAAGGCCAAAGTTGATGGGATTGGAGAGAGGTTGGGAAGAGCCTTTAGGGTAGTGGCCCCAGGCTATAAGGCATTTGATCAGTGGTCTAGGCAAGGCACTGGCATGGTTTGGGTGCACAAAAAGGGGCAGGGAGGGCCTGGAGAGAATAAAGATATTGGGTGAGGGGGAGTGGCTGGGCTGGACCATTCCTGGCCTTGGGCGTCCATCCACAGGGCAGGGAAGCAGTGTGGCCTGGTTTGCCAATTAGGCTGATAACTCTTGGCTACGATGGAGAAGGGTCCTGACTGGCACCCAGTAAGGGATGGTTGGAGTTCGCTGGGCAGTCGCAGGCAGAGTAGGCAGGAGAGTTTCCTTGTCCCAAAGTGCCTGGCACCACTCCTAGTACCCATTAGGAGCTGGAAGATGGAAGTTTAGAGGGCACACAGTCATCAAATGTAGCTGGGGTTTTGTTGCCCTATATAGTGCTCTAATAGTTTTTGATAGTACAAACATCCAGACTTTCGGAGGCTTTTAAATTGGATGATCTGGCAATAGTGGCGATGTTTGGCACAAAGGGCCTTGCAGCTGCCTCCTGTATGAACTGCCTGCTCTAGGCTTCTCCTGACCCCACTGCCTGCCCTCTGATCCCTGGCGGCGATCTGACTCCCTTGTTTTACTCAGGCCAGCGTGGTCCCTGTGGAGGCCTTCCAAGTGCAGTCTGGGTGGGAGTGGAGGGGACAAGAGGTGGACCTGTGGAGAGAAGTCCTGCTGGTAAGCCACCAGCAGCTATCCCTGGCAGCCAGGCAGTGGTGCCTGGCCAGTTGCTGGCTTCCCTTGGGGTCAGACTGCTGCTGGGGCCCTAGGTGAAGCCTGAAGCTGTCCAGCCTGTGCCTGGCTTTAGTATTTGCTCTTGGGCCTGGCCATTGCAGCCAGCTGGCCACACCATTGGCAGGTGCCACCCTGGCAGCCCCTGCAATTTACCCGCCAGCCTGGCGCTGACAGAGCCCTGACCCGAGGTGATCTGGTTCTGTGGAGCCAAGGCTGTTCCCTGAGGCCTGTTCCTCCCTTTGAGCTCTGTCCTGGGAGTCTCTGGCCAGGGGTTCTTAGCAGCAGCCACACTGGAGTGTCTGTGGGCTCTGCTTATTCAGTACTTGGAAGTCCTGACCTGCATTGTGATCACTGCCAGTGTGTCTGTTCTCGGGCCTCAGGAACCTGGGACTTGGTGTGTGAAGTCTGGTGACTGCCCTGTGGTGATTGCGCAGTTAATTGCCTGCTTGTGGGGATGGGCGGAATAACGCCCATGGTAACCACTATAGATTTATCGTCATCTCACCCAGACTGCTGCAGAAAGGCCTGAGTGGGGGAGAGACATCAGATTTGCTTAGAAAGAGACCTGAAACTAACATGCGTGGGGATGAGGTGTGTTTTTCTTCACTGTCCAGCTTGCCTGGCAAGTGCTTTGGGTTGTGGGGACATTGCACCTGCCCTCAGGACCCCATGGGTGCTCTGTGACCTGAGGTCTGTCTCCCCTGAGCCTTCTGGCTCTCTAGGTCACACTTTGCCATTGGTGGCTCTGGTGAATGAGGCCTGAAGCTGCCCAGTCTGTGCCTGGCCTTGGCGTCTGCCTAGGGCTGTGGTTGCAAACCCATGGTCTCTGCTCTGAGCCTTTTGGCACCTTGGGCTTGGAAGAGCTCTCACATGCAGGCCTGGAACTGCCTGTTCCCGGACCCTGCCCAGATGTCAACTGGGAGTGGCCAGCCCGCAGTCCCTTCAGCCACCTTGTTCCAGTGGTTGAGAGGAAGGAACTTCCATGGTGGACTTTCTGCCTGTTTGGTCAGGCTGGTGCCTTGCCCCACATGCAGGGCTGGGGAGGATGTTCCCGTCCTGCCCTTGCCTTTTGCTGCCTATGTCACCTTGGGCAAGGCACTGAGTCCCTAAGCTTCAGTGGCCCTCCCTACCCAGTGGGGAGGCTGGTGCCTGCCTCACAGTATTCTTGGGAGGACTCAGTGAGATAATACCTGTGAGACGTCCAGCTCTGCTCCTGGCACATGGTAAAACATGGTACTCACTACAGTCTGTCCTCTGGTCCCGTGCTGAATCATGGAGGTGGGCTGGATGGTGTACTTCAGTTGTCCCTGCATGGCAGCTGGCATTTCCCCGTGGACCAGGACTGACTGGGGTGCTGAGGGTGGGGGTGCTTCCCAAATGGGCACTCTCTGCCCTCTGGAGGGGTGGAGGCAAGTCAGAAGCACAGGGCAGGTCCTCACGCTACAGCTCAGGGTCCCCAGTGGTGTGTTTTGGGGTGAACCTGCTCTCCCTTGGAGTGCTTGGCTCTGAGCCAATGAGAGCTGACGTGCTCCCACTGGGTGGAGCTGGGCTGAGGGACACTTCTGCCTGTGGGAAGAGGCCCTCTGCACAGCCAGCTGGGGGCCCCCTCTGGCAGGCAGAAGACAGCTCCCCACTTGGAGTGGAGGGCAATGGAGTTGATGAGAAAGACCAGGGTCCCTCAGAGGGGGGCATGCTGCTGCCTCTCCTCGCACTCCTGCTCCCACCACACCTCACACTCCTTGCTTTTGGTTTCTGCAGTTGCCTTATCCTCAAGCTCCCTTCCCCCACTTCACCTGGTTGAACTGTTCAGCAGAAGGGCCACCTCCTTCAGGAAGCCTCCCCTGGCTTCTTTGGGCCTTGCCCATCCACTGTGGGCCTTCATCTCAGGATGCTACAATCCCGGTTCACCCTCTTAGCTCCTTGCCCAAACTGTGGGCAGGAGGGGCCTCCTTTGCATCTTAGTCCTGGGACTTCCTGTCATGGGTTGGTGCTGGTGTAGGGCTAGGACTTTTTTCCTTGGCACTGAACCAGTGTGGGCACTGATGGTATTGGACTGTGTGCCGGCCACTGCCAGCTGCTGGGATCCAGCCCCTCCCCACTGGTACTAGAGGTATCAGTCTGTGTCAGGAGCAGCCCTCACCCGCATCCCCGGCAGCTGAGGGTACCGCTAGGTTGTGTTGGGTGGACCCTCTGTGGAGGGTGGGGAGGGGAGGAGGCTGGGGCTGCCCCAGGCTCTGCAGTTAGACCTTGGCAGCTGTTCTCTGGCTCTGTGACTGTAGCCAAGTGTCTTGTCCTCTCAGCCTTGGTTTCCTCTTCGATCAGATGGGGTGCAGGTGCTTATACAGGGGCAGGAAAGCTACCTGAGATCAGGGCTACCTGCTCACCACAGGGCCAGGCACACGGCAATTGAAAACAAACTAAACTTGCCAAGAGGGAAGAAAGTGCACAGCCCATGGCTGGACAGGGTGGAAGTCTGTGTCGTGTTCGCACGCAAGGCGCCTTCACCTCCCACCACTTCCTCTCTGAGAGTGCTGGGCTTCTCTGCAGCTATGGGGCAGCACACCTGCAGTTCCCCAACCCCCCAGTCCCTCAGGAGTAATATCCTGAGTATTTTCTCTGTGTGCCTCCCTCCACCTGCCCCACCCCCCACCCCTGTCTCCTGCCCCCTCAGGGCCCCTCTCAAGGAATTGATGCTGGGCTTGGCCCCAGGGATGAGTGGGTAAGCAGGTGGTGGGAGAAGAGCAGCTCAGGGCAGAGGGACAAAGGCAAAAGTGCTAAGCAGGGAAGAACCAGCGGTCTGGGGGCTTGGGGAGGCCATAGGGAGGGGCTGGGATCATATCTGAGGGTGCAGCCACAGAATGGTGTGAATCAGAGTCAGATTTGTGTTTTAGAACACCAATGGAGACCGTGGGGATGACCACTTGGAGCTTTGGGTTGCCGAAGGGGAGGTGGCTGTCAGCTGAGAGGGATGGCTTCCCACCTTTGTTACCACCATGGACGATTAAAAACAGAACTCTAGCCTATTGGGCAGCATTGAGAATGAACAAACTGCTGCTACTCACAACAAGGCCAAGTGTCACAAACAATGTTGAGGGAAGGAAGCTGGAGGTAAGAGTGTGCTGTGTGATGCCATTTATATAACGTTCAGAAGCATTCTGGTAAAAACCCTTGCTGGTACTAGTCAGGATGGTATCATTTTTGAGGGGGTGGCAGTCATGTCTGGAAGGGGCTTTTGGGGCCTGTAAAGTCCTGCTTTTGGGGGGCTGGTTACAAGGTACTGTTCTGAGGATACGCAAGCTGTGCAGTGATGCTGTTTGCACATATCCGTGTGAGATACAGCCTTGAGACGCCCCATACTTGGGCTGGTGCTGGGTGCCAAAGTCCTAGACAACAATGAGGCACCTTCTTGGGTATCTGGAGGAAGTGCTTGGGTCTTTCCAGGCCTTCTGGCGGGGTAGCCTTAACCATCCCAACCTGTTTATGAGGCCATAACTTATCTTGGCAGCTGCCAACAATTTCCTTTGTGGGGCTTTTACGTCTGCCTCTTGCAAAGCTGGCAGGGCTGCTGAGTTGTGGGGTGTGGCAGTTCAGAGGAAGGGTGGGCTCCTAAGGCTGCCAGACCACAAGACCTCTCTGAGCCTTGTTTTCCTTGTCTGTGAAATGGAATAATAAGCTCCTCCTTGGTTCTTGGATTAAATGAGTTAACACCCATTATATACCCAGCATAGCCCCTGGCACAGAGTAAGAGCTCAGTAAAGGCTGGCAATGGTTGGTGTTAATCTGGAGCAGTTATTGGGGGTGGAAGCAGAAAGGAAAAGTCTACGGTCCTCCTTCTCTCTCTTTGATTGTTTCTCTTCTCTCTTCCTGTGGTTCACCCATTTGGGAAACATTTGTGATTAGAGCCATGCCACTGCCCAGGCCCTGCACTGGGCACTGGGCTTGGCAATGGCCAAGACAGCCATGGTCCCTGACCTGGGGCCTGTGAGCTGAGGACTGGTAAACACGTGAGCTCTCAGAGAATGCTGAACACAACAGGGAGGAGATGCATTAGCCTCTGCTGGCCGCTTTGGCCCTGACCCCTCACTTTAGGGATGGACCCTTGACTGACTGGGTACTCTCCCTGAATGCCAGGAGAAGGGCTGATCCTGGGCTTCAGCACCTCCTATGGGTTTTGTGTTGGCTAAAGAGGAATCACATGGACCTGGGTGAAAATGGCCATACCTGTTTTGGATGCAGGCACGATGGAGGCCCAGGCTCGTTTTGGATGTGCAGGCCTGGCTTTTAGTAAGTGCTCAGTCAATATATGTGGAGTAAGTGAGTAACAGAAGCAGTGACCGGGGTCTCTCCGTGGGTCTGGAGAAGAATCAGATATCTATTTGCAAAGGAGGTAGAGATTTGTAAGTCAGGTCCTCATGGTCCCATCTGACCCCAAGCCCTTTGTCCTGTCGTTGGAATCTCAGAAGATGGCTGGAAAAACAGGTCTGAATCTATGCTGGCTCTGTGAGGAGATATGACTCTGGCTGAGTGGTCTCTCATTATTCCCTAGTCACCTCCAAAGTCCAGGGAGCCATGGGGAGTGCTGGGTGGAGCAGTGGGAACACCTGGGGCAGATCCAGAGATAGTGATGACCCCTGACCACTTAGACTCACCAGAGAGCTAGAAGATATGGCCTGACCTCAGCAGGGAAGCCCCATTCCTAGAGGTGGAAATAACTGTGCAGAGAGGTCCAAGGCAGCCCTTGTTAGGAGCAGGACCATGAAGGTCACTAATCAAGTCATCAGATACTTACTGAGCACCTACTATGTGCCAGGTGCCATCCTCAGAAGTGGGAAGCAGCACTCAGTGAAACAAAGGCATCTGGGGACCTTTGTGCTCTGGGACATGGGAACTTGGTTCCCATTTACTCATACCTAAGACCCAGGCCCAGAAGAGGAAGTAATTTGTCTCACTACAGTCATTGGGGGCAGGGTGCTTTCAGGAAAGGCTCGGGGTTGGGAAGGGTCTCAGAGGACAGGGACGCACTCGTGACTTGCTTGAGTCTAGCCATTCGAGGAACCAGGCTCTGGAAATGGGGATCCCTCCCTTCTGTCTCTTTTTTTCCTGGAGTGATTCAGACACCACCCAGGTGTGAGTCAGCCAGGAGCGGCCTAGGCATGCCTGCACCACCTGCCATCCACCTCCCAGGATGTCCCAACCAGGTTTAGGACCTGGGGAGACATCCTTTTCCAGTTTCTGGGATGGGGAAGGGGGCTCTGTCAGGGTCTTGCATACCTGGCTTCCTGCTGGAGTATCTGTCTCTGAGTCCGTTCTGACAGTGGTGACCATGTCCCCCTTCACTGTGAGTGCCCTCTGTAGAACCGGGAGACAAGGGCAGAATAGTGACTGAGGCTCAGAGATGGCAAGTATCCAGTGGGTGGCAGAGCCTGGCCTTGAACCCCGGCCTCTATCTCCCACATGACTTGTGAAGGGCCGTGCTGGGCATCTTGGGCTCAGGAAGGAAAATTCCCTGAGCACAGCCAACCCAGAAACTCTCTTTTCTATGGTTGTGGGTCCTGGGGGAGGGGAAGTTGCTGCTACAACCCAGCTGTGTCTTCTCGCTTTGAATTTCTAAGGCCTCCAGCCTGGTCCACCTCTGGCATGGGAGACCAGTTTTTGAGACTCTGGTGTCATACAGATGTAGGTTCAGATTCAGCCCTCTCCTAGCCAGACCTGGGGCAGGTGACTTCTGTCCTCTGGGCCTCAGTTCTCCTGCCTGTGACATGAAGATGATGGTACCTACCTCCCAGGTTTGGGGCATGGATTCTGGGACATCAGGCAGGGAAAGCACTCAGTTCAATGCCTCATAACTAGCAAGTAGCGGAAAGCTCATGTTATGAGCTGCTACAGGAGCATTTTCCCATTTCTCCCTCCCTGGATTGACTTGGCTTGGTCCCTGATACCAGCAGGTCTTGATGGGTTTGGCCCAATGCCATGTCCCATTGACTATACATTCTCATCCAGTCATCACCCTCCGTTAGCGTAAGCCTGGTCTCAAGGCTGCCTTTTCCCTAGTATTGAGATTGGTCGTGAAGGGTCAGCCCACAGAGCATGCACAGGGACATTGGTGTCACATTCCCCTGAGGAAGGTTCCGCTGTCTTGGTGCATTTTCCCAGCTGTCCTGCGGACTCCGAGTGTCAAGTTTTCTCATTTATGAGGCAGGTGGTGGCTGTTCCTACAGGGGGTTAATGCTTGAGCAGCACCTGCCACACGAGAGGGTGCCTGGGAAACAAGAGCCAGGCTGGGCCACACAGGGTGGTGGGGGCCTTCGCCCAGGAACATGGTGGGGACCAAGCATTTGGTCAAAGCCAGTAGTTTACTTTGGATCCCTTCAATGGCCTGCTCTCCTCTCAGGCTGTGAGAGAGTGCCCGCTGGCATCAAGTGAGAAGAGCGTCCATGCATTCTGGGTGGTGGGGAAGCCTCCTGCATGGCCCAAATTGGGTGCAGAAGGTTGTGTGCCTGTGTCTGTAACACAGGAAACCAGCACTTGCCCACTTTGGATCTGTCTCAAGGTTACTTAGCTGGTGAGTGGCAGGATTTGAACCCAGGTGCACATCACTCCAGAATCTTTACTGCTCACCCTCATATTTTTCCACTGAGCCTGAGAGACCTGGCTGATTCCTACCCCTTTTCTGATTTGGAGTTTCTGAAGCCCCCAGTGTGTTGTCCTCTCTGTATTTCCGAGGCTCACTTGCTGTGACCAGCCTTTACTCCCAGCCCACCTGCCAATACCCAGGCCACCCTCAGGATTCACATTTTTGTCAGGAGAGCATAGAAGGAAGGGTCTTGGGGTGTGGGGTGACTCTGGAGTGCTCCACATCAAGCACTCCAGTGTTGAGCATAAAGTCGTTTGGCTTCTAGGGACTTCTTGCTGCCTCATGGTGTTGCAGGAGGCGGGGCTGGCTGTTAGAACTGCCACAAGCTGCTTCTCCTGTCTGCACACGGCCCTGAATTCCTGGCAGGAGCCAGACATACTGCTGGACTGCCACGCTGGCCACGTCGCTGGGATAAGGCTCTGCTGCCGCACAGCCCCTGGACAGATGCCTCAGCTGGTCCCTAGGGTGGGCCCCTCCCCAGTGCTCTCTTTTCAGGGAAGCACAGACAGATGTTGTCAATTTAAATTGTTTCCTTATTAGACTCTCGCCTCTCCCTGGCTGGGTTTCATCAGCCAGGAACCATGCCTCCATCACTGTGACCCCTCGCTCCTCCAGGAAAGGGGCCAAGGATTGGTAGATCATGAAGTGGGTGTGGCTGGATGCTGTGGCAGTCTCCAGGGGCTGTCAGCTGCAGGGAGGGAGCCTTGCTCTGGTTACCTTTCATTATAAGGGCCAGGTGGGAGAAATAGGAGACTAGCCCTCTCATGAACCTAGGAACACAGCTGGGCCTGAGAGGGCCCTGGGGTCCCACTCGGTTATCATGGCTCTGCCCTTTCTTAGCTGGGCACCCCGCTCTTGCCTCAGAATCTCCTGGGAGCTTGTTCAAAAAGTCCAGTCCAAGGCCTGCAGCCATGGTTCTCAACGGGGCGATTTTGCCCCTTGGGGGGACATTTGGCAATGTTTGTACATTTTTGGTTGTCACAGCTGGAGTTGTGCTACTGGCAGGATGCTGCTAAACATCCTACAATGCACAGGACACTCCTGAAAAAAAAAACAACAAAATTATCTGATTCAAATGTCATAGTGTGGAGATTGAGAAACCCTGCCCTACAGGGTCTGCAGTTCTGGCAGGACCTGGCAGTCTTCATCTGTGACAAGCCAGGGACTTTGCTTTGTTGGCTTGAGTCTAAGAAACCCTGTCCTGCCGTTCTCACCACCCTCAGCCTTTGCTATAGCCACGATTGAGCTGCTCCCTGCCAGTCCTGGGCTCATCTATGGGCACACAGTAGTGACAAGACACATGCAGACAAGTGCTTGCAGCCGGGCAGCTGTGAAGGTGGAGTGCTGAGAGTGGGCATGGGTTCTCCCTGGAACCCGTTCCCTGGGCCACCCACTGATGCCCTGGGTTCCCTTCTCCTGACTCTGCTCCTGTGAGGACTGCCTTTGTTCCCATGGTGACTGTGGGGCAGGAGCCAGAGAGATCATTGTCTGCAAGGACCCTTGGAGTGTGGTAGCCTGTGGCCAGGAGGTGGCTTCCACTGCACTGAACCCTTGTCACCTGCATGATGGAGCTGGTAGCCACATTGTTTGTGGATGTGGAGTAGAAGCCCTGGTCATGGTTTCAGGCCACAGGAGCTCCTTCAAGGCAGTTCTAGCCTGAGGACATTGACCTGGTGGGGTTCCCTGCTCTATTTCAGGACAACCCAGAAATAGCTGAATTCTGCTACTGTGATGGCCACAGCGGTGGAGGGCTCACCCTGCCTTTCTGGGACTTGGACATCTAATTGTATATCTTAAAGCTAAAAAAGAGACTCTCCTAAAGCTGCATTGGAAATCCAGGCTCTGTAATTACCTGTCCCTGGCAGGCAGCGTGGAGCTGGGGACTCAGGCCACAAAGCCCCAAGCAAGGGAGGGTCGAGGCCTTCGTCTCTTCCTGGGGGGCCAGTCCTGCTGGGAGGGGGAGTGTGGGCCCCGGCCTTGAATCAGGTAGATGGGGGTTCAGATTCCTTTTGCTTTTAACCAGCCCTTCTGTAACCTCATACCCATTCTTCATTTTTCAATTTAAATTTTAATTATTACAGAACCAGTTCTTGGACAGAAATGAAAACAACGGCTTGCAGTCCCCCCCACCCCCACCCCACTGTAATTTCTTAGTGCCACAGTGGACCTCTGCAGCTCCTGGGAGTTGGTCCCCACATTGTGATCAGAGGACTGCCAAAGGAGTTCCTTTTTTTCCCAGGCATACTTTTTAAAAAAAGTCACACCTGATACTTTCAGTTTAAAAAGGAACGGACCAAATATACCTGCTGTACTACATCTTCATTTCTTCTCTCTGTCCTTCCCTGCCCACTTGTGCTCGCATGGACGCCCATGGTTGCGAGCTCCTCCACGCGGCCCCTTTGTGAGTGTGGGGCCGATTCCCTCTCCAGTTTCACTGCCCACCACTCTCCCCACATTTACTCTGCTTCAGCCACACTGGCCTCCTTGTGCATATTCCCACCTCAGGGCCTTTGCACCTTCCGTTCCTCATGTCTGCACTGCTCTTCCATCAGTTATCTGCACAGGCCACTCACCTCCTTTAGCTCTTTGCTCAAGTGTCACCTTCCCGTTAACTCCTTCCCTGGCCATTTCCCCTGGGCACTGCCTGCTCCCTTCCCTGGTTCCTTCTCCTCCATAGCACTTACCACCATCTGATGTGTGTTTGCCTCATTTTGTCTTTCTCCTACCCACTGCCAGACTATAAGTCCCCTGAAGGCAGAAATTTCTGTCTGTCACGTTTATGTCCCTAGGGCCTTCAGGAGTATCTGGCACTTGATAAGTGCTTAATAAAAGGTTTTTCGTGGCCAACTGCTTGGCATCCTTATTCCTGCCTTTTTTTAGTGAACACCTCCCCTAACCCCTGTTCATCTCTCCCATTATCCCTACCCTGTGCCTGGGACCCCATACCACCTAAGTAGGGGTACCCAGTTCTCCCCCCGCCTCCCTAGAGGGGCCCTGGGCTGCAGAGCTGAGCTAGGAACTCCTCCCTGAGGTCCCCATCTGTAAAGTAGGCCATGAAAACCCCCCACTTTCAGTGTTAATAGAGTTTCAGGTGACACACAGTAGGCTCTCAGGAAATGGCCACTGCTGGGGTGTATATTTTACCCTTGCAGTGACCCCTGGGATGGGCCAGGTCCAGGCTGTGAGCCTCTTCCTGTGGGAGTGGTGACATTTAATAGTGTGTGTATAAAGTCCCGTGGAAATGAGAGGGAGGCCCAGCCCTGATCCCGTGAGCCCTGCCCGGGCCCACCTTCCCGCAGGGGAAGAGGAAGCCTCCTGTTACCTGAGCCTGGGAGAGCTCCTCGTGCCTTTCTCTGGCCTGCCAGGAGTCACAGAGGGGCCTCAGCCTTCCTGGCTGGGTGTTCCCATGGCAGACTCACAAAGGGGAAGGGAGAGAGTCCACAATTTGATATCTGGCTTTTGTTTCCAGACACTAATCCTAATTCCTCTGGGTGTTTCAACACGCTCAACATGTGAGCAGGGTCTCCAGCAGCTGCTTCCACCTCCTGGGCTGGGCGGAACAGAGCCGGTGGGCAGAGATCTGAGGGCTCACATGGGAGCTGGGGCCACCACCCCCTGCCAGCTTTCCCTGTTTTTAAGCTTGGGCCTCTGACTGCTTGGGAAGTGTTTTCACTCTTTTCGCCCATCCACCCACCTTTCCTGGGGCTGCTCTGGCGGAAAGCCAGAATCCACAGTGGCAAGACAGAGCCGCTGACAGAAAAAGATTCAAAAGTCCTCACCGTGGCCTTTGAGATCCAGCACGACTTAACAGTCTGCTCCTTTGCTGACCACATTCCCTTTGTCCTCCCCAGTCCCATTTAGCTTCTGTGCTGCCTTTGCATTTGCCAAGCGCGCTTCCACCTCAGGGCCTTTGCACTTCAAGTTCGTCCTTCTAGACAGCTCTTTTGCCAATCTTTGCTCAGCCCTCAACCTCACTTTACTCCAGGCCTTGCTCAGATGTTACCGCCTTATGGGCTTTCCCTAACTACTCTCCTGAAGCAGCACCTCCCACCTTCTCATCCCTACCCACCTGTCCTGCTCTGTTTTCTCCATTTTTCTCACTTTATCTGACCTATCGTGTGGGGTTTTTTTTGGTAGCAGTTTTATTGAGATGTAATTCACATACTACACAGTTCACCCATTTAAAGTGTACAGTTCAGTGGTTTATAGTACAGTCACAGAATTGTACAACCATCACCATAGTTTTAGAACACTTTCACCATTCCAAAAAGGAACTCCATGCTCATTGAGCAGTCACTCCCTGTTTTCTCCCCATTTCTTCATCCCTTGGCAGTCACTAAACTACATTCTGCTCTTATGGATTTGCCTGTTCTGGACAGGTCATATAAACACAGACTCATGCGATGTGTAGTTCTTTGTGACTGGCTTCTTTCAGTTAGCATCATATTTACAGGGTTAATCCACATTGTAGCATGTATAAACGTTTAGTTTCTTTCTTTTTTTTTTTTTTTTTTGCTTTTTGGTGGGTAGCTTCCTGGCTGGGAATCGAACCCAGGCCGCAGTGCTGACAGCGCCAGCGCCTAAGCCTTAAGCCACTACACCACCAGGGAACTCCATGTTTAGTTTCTTTTGATTGTTGAATAATGTTCTGTTGCCTGGACATACCACATTTTATGTATCCATTCATCAGTTGATATACATTCAGGTGGCTTTCACTTTTTGGCTATTGTGAATAATGCTGCTATGAACATTTGTGTGCAAGCTTTTGTGTGGGCATAAGTCACATTTCTCTTGAATATATACCTAACAGTAGAATAGCTAGGTCATATGGTAATTCTATGTTTAACCTTTTGAGCAACTGCCAGACTCTTTTTCAAAGGGGTTTTATCATTTTACTTTCCAACCAGCAGTATATGAGGGTGCCAATTTCTCCACCTTCTTGCTAACACTTGTTATTATCTGCCTTGATTATAGCCATCCTAGTGGGTGTGAAGTGCTAACTCATTATAGTTTTGATTTGCATTTCCCCAGTGGCTAATGATGTTGAGCATCCTTTCATGTGTTTATTGGCCATTTGTTTATCTTTGGAGAAGTGTCTATTCAGATCATTTGCTCATTTTTAAATTGGGTTGTCTTTTTTTATTGAGTTGTAAATAATTATAATCTAGCTACAAGTCCCTTATGTCATAACATATGATTTGCAAATATTTTCCTTCATACTGTGGGTTATCTTTTCATTTTCTTGATGGTGCTTTTTGAATCATGAAGTCTTAATTTTGATGAAGTTCAGTGTTTTTGTATTTTTCTTTTATTGCTTGTACTTTTGATGTCATATCTAAGAAACGATTGCTAATTCTAGATTAATAAAGAGTTACCCCTGTGTTTTTGTCTAAAAATTTTATAGTTTTAGCTCTTAAACTTGGGTCTTTGATCTATTTTGAGTTAATTTTTGTATATGGTATGAGAAATGGGTCCTACTTTTTTCTTTTGCATGTGAATATCCAGTTGACCCAGCAACTTTTATTTAAAAGACTGTTCTTTCCCCCACTGATACCTTTGTTGAAAACCAATTGACCATAAATATGAAGGTTTATTTCTGGACTCTCAGCTCTATTCCATTGATCTATGTTTCTGTCCTTATGCCACAACCACACTGTCTTGATTATTGTTGCTTTGTAGAAGTTTTGCAATGAGGACATAGGAATTCTTTAATTATGTTCTACTTTTTCTAGATTGTTTTGACTATTCTGATCCATTGAATTTCCAAGATTAAGGATCAACTTGTCAAATTTCTGCAAAGAAGGAAGCTGAGATTTTAATAGGATTGTGTTGAAATTTTTAGATCATTTTGGGATATTACCTTAATAATATTACATCTTTCGATCCATGATCATGTGATATCTTTCCATTTATTTAGATCTTGAGTTTCTTTCATCAGTATTTTGTAGTTTTCCAGAGTATATGTTTTATACTTATTTTGTTAAATTTATTCCTACATATTTTATTCTTTTTGATGCTATTATAAATGGAATTATTTTCTTCATTTCATTGTGGATACTTGTATATAGAAATAATTGATTTTATTATATTGATCTTATGTCCTGCAGTCTTCCTGAACTCATGTATTTTTCTTTTTCTTTTTAAAAATTAACTTTATTGAGGTATAATTTACATATTATAAAATCTACCCATTTTCAGCATGTAATTCAGTGAATTTTTTTTTTTTGGTAAGTTTACAGGGATGTGTAACCATCACCATACTCCGTTTTTAGAATGTTTTCGTCTCAACAAAATCACTCATGCACATTTTGCAATTAATCTGTTTCCATCCCCATCTAATAGTTTTTGTTTTGTTTTGTTTTTATTTTGTTTGTTTTAGTGGATTCCTTAGGATTTTCTACATACAAGATCAAGTCATCTGGCTCTTGAGCCGTTTGCCTGCTCAAGCCTGCTTCTACCTCTTTGGAGTGTACTTTCCCTTTTAATAAACTCTCTCTTTGTTTCACTTTATTTTCCTTTGAATAACCTGCTTCTTGGTTTCACCTTTTTTTTTTTTTTTTTTTTTTTTTTTTTTTTTTTTTTTTTTTTTTTTTTTTTTTTTTTTTTTTTTTTTTTTTTTTTTTTTGCTTTTTGGTATGTGGGTAGCTCCCTGACTGGGAATCGAACCCAGGCCGCAGCGCTGACAGCGCCAGCGTCGAAGCCTTAAGCCACTACACCATCAGGGAACTCCCCAGTTTCACCTCTTAAAAAAAAAAAAAGGTCAAGTCAACCTGCCAATAGAGCTAGTTTTAGTTCTTCCTTTCCACTACCATGCATTTTTCTCATTTGTTTGATCTTCATCTTTTTGCTCCCACCAGAATGTAAGCTGGTCACCACTGTGATGCCAGTGCATGGAACAGGAACTGGCACACAGGTGGTGCTCAGTCATTTGCATGAATAAGTGGAGCTAGCATGGCCGAGTCAGGTGATGCCCTAGTCCAGGGCTCCCATGTCCCCTGTGGCACCTGCTTCCTGAGGGCTCCTGTCCCTGTCTGTTGGGTTGGGGACTCTCTCTCCCCTCACTCTAGCCCTGACCTTTTCTGTTTGTTCCCAGTTTTGGGGCTGCGGGGGGTTGTTGGAGTTTGCCCTCTTCACAAAGTTGGAGCTTTCTGGTGACTGAATCCCTCTAGATCCCCATTGTCGTCATCAGATGAACCAACATCTCATGGACCTCCCCAGGCCAGGCCCTTGGTGGGGCTCACATCACTGAATGCCCTCGGGTACCCATAAGTGAGTGGCTGGTATGTCTCTTTTACTGAGAGTAGAGGGTGAGTGCTGTGAGCCAGGTCTGCCTGACCCAAGTCCTATTGCCCCTTGTCACAGACCTGACAGGACATGGGACAAGCCTTGGTCACATCCTCAAAGCCTTGAGGAGCCAGGAGGGAGCATCTTACAGAGGCTCTGCTCAGAGGCTTGCCTCAGCTAAGGAAGCCTGGAGTCCATTCGCTACTCACTCGTGCTTCTCCGTCAGCCTGGCACTGTCTTCCCCACTGGCTGCCCCACTCTTCATTTGGGTCTGAGCTTGACTGTCACCTTCTCTGAGTCACCCCTTCCCTCCACCCTCTCCTGGTGACGCTGAGTCAGCACTGGAATGACTGTCAGATGTTGTCTGTGAGTAAGTCCATTGCAGTGCCCAGTGCCTGGCACATACTTGGCACTCAGAGTCATGTGTGGGTGCCTCGGATGCATAGCAGCAGAGCACTGCTGGCCCCACAGCTTTTGGTGGGTTCTACCTGCCAGGCTTTCCGGGCTCCATGGCCTGTGAACTAAGATTACTTTGTCAGTCACAAGGGATGTGATCTGGGGCAGTCTCTTGGAGCCTAAGCGCCATCAGCTGCAAAAAGGGGTGGCAAGGAGCCTACCTTCTAAGGTCACAGTAAGAAGCCAAAAAGCCCTGTTCGGGAGATGCTCATCCTGGGCTAACTCTCTACCCTCAGGCCCCAGTCTGGCAATTAACCTGCACTCAGGTCCCTGGGGTGTGGAGGGATCACTTCCTCAGCTGTTCGTTTGGCCATTCCTGTGGGATGAGGCTGGAGATAATGTCTCTCCCATTGTCCCTTCCTTCCCCAGCACTGGTTCTGCCAAGCATGCTGTTGGGGGACAGGAAGCCATGCAGGGATGTGGAGCTTATCTCTGCCACGTGCAGCACCCACCCCTAGCTCCTGCTGAGGCCCCCGCAGCAGCTGGGAGAGGCTCAGATGAGCTGTTCCCACTGGCTCCCACTCATTTCCAGAGCACAAAATGCTTCCCTCTTAAAGGGGTGCTGAATTTGGGGACTTGGTCATTCTCCACAAACTCAGGAGGAACTTGAGAGGTGGAAGGATAGCCCCCCTCCCAGTTAGTGTCAGGGAAGCTGAGAGCTCCAAGTCGATCTAAAGCCTAGAGCGGTGAGTGTTAAATGTATAGGTAGCACCAGGAGCCAGGCTGCTTGGCCTGGAACTCCTGTTCTGCTCTGGGGCTGCTGGGCCTCAGGGGCAGGGTCTTCGCCCCAGAGCTCTGGTTTCCTTGAATGTGGAGTTGGGCTAATGGTAGTGACTGCCCCATACAGGTGTTGGAAAGGTTGGCATGGCTATGGGTCACTGGCACTTGAAGCAGGCCCCAGGGGAAGCTGGGTTTGTGGAGTGCTTTGGTGGTACCAGCCTGGCACATGGGAAGCGCCGCAGAGCATAAGCTGTTACCATTGTCACTGGTGGTAAAGAAGGGGGCTCTGGAACCAGGCAGCCCTGGGCTACAGGCCAGTGGTTTCCTGGTTGGGTGATACCAGGCAGTTTACATAGCCTCAGTGTCTTCATCTATAAAACGGGCTGCTGTGAGGGTCAAAAGCAATGGGACCCTGGCTGATGGGAGGTAATGGCAGCAGAAGGAGCCCCTCAAGGCCACAGAGCAAGAGCAGGGACAGCACTGGGAGCCAAGGAAGAGGACGGCTGTCCTCAGCCTGACCTCACCCACCTTGTGCTTTTCATTTTTTATTACATATTTTTTTATTTTACATTTACACAAGCACATTCTTATTATGAAAATAGTCACTTTGTGTCACCAAGAGAGTTTTGTGGAAAGAGAGCTGCCCTGTCCTTGATATGGGTTCCCTTGTCATTGACCTGCATGCTTATGCTCACCATCCCGTCCGGCCTGCAGGGAAGAGGTGCAGGAGAACTGCGTGCGGTGGCGGAAGAGGTTCACCTTCGTGTGTAAGATGAGCGCCAACCCAGCCACTGGCCTGCTGGACCCCTGCATCTTCCGGGTGTCGGTGCGCAAGGTGAGGCTGGGCCTCCGGCCAGAGCTGGGGGCTGCGAGCCCAAGGAGCGGGTGTGGGGGCCCCTGGTCTGCTGGCTTTACATCCATCTGACTTCTCCCCCACCCAGGGAAAACGGGCTGAGTCTCTCTGCCCCCTTTCTTGTCCTCCGTCCCAGCAGTCAGATTCAGTGGGGAGGGAACTGGGAAGATACGTGAAGTCCCTTGGATTTCCTAGTCACCCTACTGCTTGTCTGTCTCCCTGTGCAGGAGCTGAAAGGCGGGAAAGCATATTCCAAGGTGAGTGGGGCTGGGGAGGGGCAGGGGACGGGACAGACAAGAGAGAAGCTCTCCTCTCTGCCCCAGACAGGAGACACTCAGCCCTATGGGAGATACGTTATTTTTTGGAAATATCTTTATTGATAGTCTTTGTATTTCACATAAAGGCCACATAAGTTCCCTGCAGCACAGAGTAGAAAGGATAGTGTTTATCCCCCTTCTTCTCCAGGCCCCTCCCCAGACCCTAGCATTGGGTTTCGCTAGGATTGTTCCAGACCATTTAAGAAAATACCCGAGCAGTGAATAAAACATATGCATATGGTTTAGAGAAATGTCAAGGGAGCATCCTACATGTGTCCTCGTGTACGTGATGGCAGTATGATTTTTAAGTGCACAAAAGGGACTTGTTCTAAATGGATCTGCCGCTTGGCATTTTACTTGCCAGTACGTCATGGGCATGTTTTCTTGTCACAGATTTCCTTTTGCTTTAACAGCAGCAGTGTCCCATTGTATGGCTAGTGGACAGGTGACTCAGCTGTCCCCACTGTTACACATCTGTGTTGTTGCCAGGTTTTCACTACACACACAGGCAGTTCAGCCCTCCACATTAAAACCTTTTCCACAGGGAAGAGTGAGGGACGACAGCTCTGGAAAGATTACTTCTGCTCTGCCCTTAAACCCCCTTCTCTGTGGGGACTTACAAGCCACCCTGGGTGCCTCCCCGAGGAGGTGACACATGACGGGGGTGGGCTTAATCAGTCCAGTGGGAAAATGCCTTTGCCTCTCTTCACCCTGTGTGTGGGGCGTGGTCCTTCTCATGGACCAGAGCTCAGGAAGCTCAGCGTTCCGGGCCACGCGCTCTGCCCTGGCCAGGCACTCATGTTCCTGGACAGGACCAGAGGGCAGGGTGGCCAGAACTGGGCTGTGGAAGGTGCCATCAGAGTGGAAATTTCTCCTCCCATTAGCTCATGTGGGTGAAGACAGCTGCCTAGCCAGGAAAGGAACTACCAGCAAACAGCTGGAGCATCCCACCTCCACCTGGCAAATGTTTATCATGCACCTAGCATGTGTCAGACCTTCCAGGCCCTTCCCTTCTGTTCTACAATCAGATATCCACACAGGCTCAGCAACCATGATACAAAGAAGGAAACTGAGGCCCAGAGTGGCAAAATTTGACACTCACCAGGCCTAGTTTTAAGCCTGGCCTCTGCCAGTTAAACTTTGTGGGGCCCTGGGCACATCACTTCCCCTCTCTGAACCTGTTTCCTTATCTGTAAAATGGTGTCACTGAGCTGATGGCAGGGCTGGGATCTGAACCAGACCCTGATTCTGGCACTTGTGCCCCAAAGTCTGCAGTAGCGACTTGCACGCAGCAGGTGCTCAGTAAACATCCCTGGTTGGTTTGGGTGTCCTCCATGTCCCTAGTCCCAGCAGCCTCTCACTTTAACCTCTGTGCCATTCCAGGTCTGCCAGACTTGTCTTGGATCTAACAGGCCTTCTTAGCTCATACGTACTTTCTTCCACTTCCCTCCCCATCTCTTGCTCCCCTCTCTGCATCTAACTGCCCAACAGCCCCTCGTTCCAGCCTCCATGAGGGGTTTCTGCCTCCCCCAGCAGAATACCCCCTACCCACACAGCCCAACGCCAAGTTCCCACGGGCCTTCCCTCCCCCGCTGCTTGCTGTCCTGGTGGCTCCCACAGCGCAGCCTTGTTTCCCAGGAAACAATATGTCTGTGTCACAGACAACAATGTCCTTTCATCTCAGGCGCTGCCCCGGTGTATTCTGGGACATGGCACAAAGGGTGCTTTGTGCAGGCTCAGGGATGTGAGCTCTTGGCTCTGCTGCATTGGAGCCACCAACCCAGGCCTCTGTCCTTGGGTGCTGGTTATGCAACAAGTCAGTCTGGGCTGTGATGTGGCCCAGGGGGTTTGCCGCCCGTCCTCTTCACCAAGTTAACCCTGTGCTGCCAGCCCTGTGCCCACACTCCTTGGCACCACCCACAGTTTCCTCTCTCCCTCTCAGCTGGGCTTCACCGACTTGAACCTGGCTGAGTTTGCAGGCTCGGGTTCCACAGTGCGCTGCTGCCTGTTGGAGGGATATGACACAAAGAACACCCGCCAGGACAACTCCATCCTCAAGGTACTGGGGCCCAGGGTGAACCTGCTCCTCATCAGAGTTCCTGGACGGTTGTTCAAATTCAGGTTTTGCCCTTGGATAGGCAGTGAGGGACACTGGGAGGATGTGGGTCCTGGGTCTGGAAACTACCATCAGAAGCCTGGCCTAAGGTTCCCCATCCATAACCAGGGGCCAGGGGGTGGACCCTAACAGTCTCTTTAAGGGTTTGGTGAGTTCCACATTGCTGAGTGCTGCCACCTCTTGTCTTGTGATACCTGACAGCAGCCCTGTGGGGCGTGGTGTCTATTATTAGTCCCAGTTTTGCACAGGAGGGAGTTGAGGCACACAGGTTACATCATTTGCCTGGGGTCACAGCACAGCTGGCACTTGAGTCCACAGTCCACATCCTGACTATTGCCCCACACGACATGAGGCAGCCTGAGCTCCAAGTGGAGCATCAGTGACCAGAAGAACCTGCTGTCCTTGACCTGGATAGACTGAGGGCAGGGGCTCCGAGGGCCCAGACACGTGCAGGGTTCCAGTGGCCGGAGCAGCTCCCTACCCCCCAGGCAGCTGCCTCCTTGGCCTCTTGGGACAGAGATATCGAGGCATCTTCCACCTGCATGCTTTTCTTCCTTGTCTCCACACCCTTCCAGCTAACCACACCTCTGCCAGCTGACCCAGCAGCAATATGTTGTGCCGGGGTAGAGCCAAGGAGGAGGTGGTGGGCAGAGGCTCTGGGGCCTCCCAGATGCTTTGCACAGGGAACTGGAGGCACCTGCAAAGGTGCAGGCTGATTGTGGTGGGAGCTGGGACCTTTCACTCTTGCCCCAGGGGCCCTGTGCAGCCTCAGGCCAGATCAAGGGCACCTGAGGGGCAGTCACTTCCCCTGCATCTGTGTTCCCTAGTCTACAACCTGGGGCCATCGCCTACTTTGTAGGCTGCTATTGTGGCCAAATGAAATAATCCATTATAAAAAACAAACAAGAAAACACAAAACACCTCAGTCCAATGGTCTCCAGTTTTGTTGTTGGTATCTGGGATCTGAGCACCTTTCCCACCCCATCACCTGTTGTCCTATCTCAGCCCAGATTTGGGGACCCAAATTTTGCCTTGTTTGGGCCATTACCGAAGTCTTTGCCCAAGTAGACATTAAATTGTCGAGTTTCTAATAGCTTTTTGCTTTACTTTATTCAAGTAACTTTGACCAAGTCCCTACCCTCTATGTTGGACTAGATGAGCCATGTCAGGCTCAGTGAACCCCCTCCTCCCTGGGTAGGCTTCTCAAGGTGCCTTCCCTCCTGCCATGGGAGGCTGGTGTTCCCACGCCCACTCACAGCACCTGGGCACTGAGGATGGAGAGGGCCCGTGCGGCCCCGTCCCTGAGGGTTCACAGTCTAGCTGCAGCTTTGAAGTAACAGTAGCTAGCTTTTGCTGCTCCGTCACTGGGAGCCAGGCACCGAGCCAAGTGAAGTCTCATGTCACTTCATCCTCTCCACTATCCCACGAGGCAGGTGTCAGGATCAGTTCTGTCTTTTGCATGAGGAATCGAAGGGCTCCGTGAGGCTTGGGGGCTTTAGCAGGAGCAGCGCGGGGCAGAGACGGGAACAGAGACTGTGCCCTGTCTGCAGCCCGAGCAGGGAGGCCGAAGGCAGCTGAGCACCTGGGCGGGGTCAGTGGACGCGGTGTGGCTGACTTCTTCCTGTCTCACAGGTCACCATTGGGATGTTCCTACTCTCTGGAGACCCCTGCTTTAAGACGTGAGTGTGGGTGCAGGCTGCCTGAGGGGTGGGGGCTCCTGTCTTCATCTGACCCTGAGAGTCAGGCATCCCACTCACACCCTTCTGTCCTCCCAAGGCCGCCGTCCACTGCCAAGTCCATCTCCATCCCAGGCCAGGATTCCTCCCTGCAGCTGACCTGTAAGGGTGGCGGGACCAGCAGCAGTGGCAGCAGCAGCACCAACTCTCTGACAGGGTCCCGGCCCCCCAAAGCCCGGCCCACCATCCTCACCTCAGGTACCATTCCCCTGTGCTTTGACCTCCAAGGTGTCCCCAGGTCCCAGGAAGATGCTTGCTGAGGAGAGGAGTGGTGGGGTGGTGTTTGCACTGTTCATGCTTCCATTATGCAGACACTGTCTGAGTCCCTCCCGTGTGCTAGGCGTTGTGCAGTGCCTTGGACTGAGACTGACATGCCTGTGGCCTCATGGTCCGCGCGGTCTATCAGACAATACATGAGTCAAATACATGTTCCCCTATGGAGTCATGAGCTGTGAGAGGCACAGACGGTGTCTATCTGGGGCCAGGGAAGTCCCCTGAAGAGGTAGCATTTGAGCTGACTCTGGGGTGTGGGGTGCAGGGTTCCTGGCAGAGGGACGCATGCTGTGAGATATTGCTCTCCAACTTGCTACGTGACCTTGACTGGCCATTTTGCCTCTTTGGACCTCAGTGTCCTCTTGTAAAACGGGATCCACAATAGTATTCACATCCTGGGTTGTGTTGGCGATTAACTGAGCTAATGTGTGTATGCCCTGCCTGCACAGCATGTACACTGTGCTTTCATTAAATTTTCATTATTGGGGGGTTCCCTGGTGGTGTAGTGGGTAGGCTTCGGTGCTCTCCATGCCACGGCCTGGGTTCGATTCCCAGCCAGGGAACTACCCCAAAACAAAACAAAATAAAACAAAATAAATTATCATTATTAGTAATGTTATAAAAAATTTGAACGAGCTTGCATGGCAGTTAGGAGGAAGTGACACCAGGAGAGGAGGCTGCAGTCTGCCTGCCAGTGCCGTATCTGGTGACATGTGCGGTGAAGCAGGGCCCCTAGTATGAGCCTCGGCCTCTGCACCTGTCTTGGGGCTGAGCTCAGAGCAGGAAGCCGGCTGCCCCCTAGTGAATCAGGCGGCATGTTTGAGCCCGAATTTGTGCCAGAAGAGCCATTAAGGCACAGGGCCAGGTGACTTAGCAAATGTTTGCTGGGTTATTCTGTCCCCAGGGGTTCTGAGAACAGTGAGGGACCCTCTGACTTCAAGAGCTGGTTTTCCCCTACCCCCGTTTTTCCTGGAGATCCATCCAGGTGAGGCCCAGAGTGGAAAGTTGAGGTTCTTGCCTGCCTCAGCCTGGGGGCTGCACTTGGGAATGGGGACTTCCAGCACCATTGCAGCTTCAGGGTGGGGGTCCCCAGAGAAGATATCTGGGGACCAGGCTACCCTAGCACAGATGATGCCTTTGTGCAAAGTAGAAGAGGTACCTTTCCCAGGTAGCATGGAATTTGAGCCCCCACATGCCTCTGTAGCTGGTTTTCTGCACCCCTTCTCTTATATGCAGAAAACCTGGGAATTCGAAAGGCCACCTGACTTTGGGTGGGGACACAGGCAGGCCTGAGGTTCCCCTGGTGGCCTGGCTGTGCTCATCTCTGAAGAGGGGATGCTGAGCCCTTGCTTCCTGTGTTAACCACAGGAGGACTAGTGGGTGGGTACTCACAGAACCCTGCATCGATCCGCCTGGTTCCCTTGCACCTCCTGTTGGGAGTACTGGGAAGAATGTTTCAAAGTTGGGCTTGTGGGTGACTAGGGACAGGGCTGTCGGGCTTCCCCTCACCCTGATTCACTTCACTCCAGCTGTACTGACCCGAGCTCATTAAGCCTCAGGGCCTTTGCTTGTGCTGATCACTCTCGCTGGAAGGCCCTTTCTCTGATGCTCTTTCCACACCTCCTGAAAGTTTCTCATTAAAGCCACCACCTCAGAGAAGCCTTCCCTGATCTCAGACTCAGACCTCCCCACACACTGTTCCCAGGCTCTGCACCACTCACCACAGTTGTGGTTAATTGTGGGTCATTTTTTTGTTAAACATTCTTCTTCCACAGTGGCCTGTGGCACCCTGTTTCCTGTTCACAGCACCCAGAGGAGGTCCCTGACAGGTTATTTGCGTAATGAACGAACCCAGGTTCAGGTGGGGAACTACGGCTTGGAGCAGACTGGGGCTCTTCTGAACCTCAGTTTTTCAGTCTGTTAAATGGAAATACATGATGTCCTCCACCCCTTCCACTAGGCTCAATGAAAGGACACTAACCACGGGTAATCCCTACCCTCTCCCTGCCTTCCAGGGGTGCCAGAGGAGACGGACCAGAACCTGTCTAGCCCTGAAGAGGTGTTCCACTCTGGCCACTCCCGCAACTCCAGCTACGCCAGCCAGCAGTCCAAGATCTCTGGTGAGTGCCCGCCTGGCCCCATGCCCTTGGCCTTCCACATTCCCTGGCACCCTCATAATGAACTGTTGCCACTTGCCCACCAGGCTACAGCACGGAGCACTCACGCTCCTCCAGCCTCTCAGACTTGACCCACCGTCGCAACACGTCCACCAGCAGCAGTGCTTCTGGTGGCCTCAGCATGACTGTGGAGGGCCCCGAGGGTGGTGAACGTGAGCACCGGCCCCCTGAGAAGCCACCGCGGCCACCCCGGCCCCCACATCTGTCCGACCGCTCGTTTAGGTGAGTCTCACTGGCTCATTGCTTTGGAGTACAGCCCCCTCCCAGTAGATCCTTGAGCCTTTGCTGCTTTACCTGTAGCACAGGACAGTAGGGTCCCTGCCTTGGGGTTGCATGGTGGCAATTCAACCAGTTGATGTTCTTGAGGGACATAGACCTGGCCTAAGTGGCGTACATGAGCCCAGTTAGCTGTTACTTTGTGTGAGTGTGCCTTAAGGTCCCTGCTTAGGGGCTGTGCAGTCAGCTTCTCAGAGCCTCTGTCCTCATCTAGAAGACCAGGTAGTAGTGGCACCTGTACCATAGGGCTGACATACAGGGCTGAATACAACCTGGATAGGCACTCGTGTACACTCAGCGCCCTGAGTGCTGAAGGTGCTCGCTTTTGTCACCGTGTGCCTGTTACTGCCCTGATTGTGACTCTGCCTGCCCTGCTCCAGGCGGAAGAAGGACTCTGTGGAGAGTCACCCCACATGGGTAGATGACACGCGGATTGATGCAGATGACATTGTGGAGAAGATCATGCAGAGCCAGGACTTTACAGATGGCAGCAACACTGAGGGTGAGCTGCCCATGCCAGGAGGGCTGGGGGGACGATGCCACCTGGCTGTTCCCTCCCTGCTCAGCCCCCACCCTCCCATGTGTCCCCACAGACAGCAACCTCCGGCTGTTCGTGAGCCGCGACGGCTCCACCACGCTGAGTGGCATCCAGCTGGCCAACAGGTAGGGGTGAAGGTTCAAGTGTGGTCGCTAGGGTGTCCATGGGGGACATGGTGCTGAGAGCAGATTTTTGCATCCCACTGATTGGGCTTTGAATGCCAGTTCTTTCCACCACAGTGTGACCTGGAGCCAGTCACTTCTCTCTGAACCTCAGTTTTCCCGTCTCAAATGATGTGGCTCACCACATCTCACCTGGAAAACTGGGGCAACGCTCCAGGGTTGGTTTCAAAGGTCCCAGGGGTAACCTTGCAAAGTGCCTAGCACAGGGCTTAGCACACAGCAGAAGCTTAATGCGTCTTTGTTTTTGGACCTGACTTTCCTTTCCCTTCCTCTTGGGTCTGGGAACCCCTTAAAAATGATGAGTCATTTATTGGATAGTTATTTATTGAGCGCCACCTACACCCCAGGCACTGAGCGAGGTGCTGGGGATACAACAGTGAGCAGCAGGTTTCTGCCTTCAGGATGTTCACCGATGAGGCAGGGGTGGGATCAAACTTTGGCTTGAGCTCTAGTTTATAGAGTGCCAGTGCCCCTCTGTCATTTATTTACAGTGTTTACCGTGTGCCTGACTGAGTGAGTGAGTGGAGCAGCTTCCCTTGTGCAGAGGGCTGTGCTAAATAAAGGCTTTTCTCCAGGGTCCGCTGGGCTGGGTGGGAAAGTCCCCATTTAACACCTAGGGCGGGAGTGTGAGACTTGGCTGCCCAGGGGCCCCAGACCTGCCCTCTGGTGCTGCTATGCTGACCCCTGCTGGCCAGGGCGTAAAATTGCAGCTGCCATCTCCCCACTGTCTTCGGAGGTGAGGTGGGCAAAAAGAAAACGGGGAGTTCTTTGAAGTTTTGTGCATACCCATCTCTAGTCTCCCTCTGAAACTGGGATTCAGGGGCGGAAAAAACCAATATCTGTGGCAGCAAGATTATAGCAGAGCAGCTTGCTGAGCCCTGAATGTCCATGACCTCGTGGGTGGGCCTGGCCTCAGTGGGGAGAAGAGCGCCCCAACCTGCTGTTCTCTTGGCGAGCCTCATAACCCCTCTGCACTTCGATCTCTTCCTCTATGAAGTGGGGTGGGGTGCAGTCCCTCCTTGCCAGGGTTGCTGTGAGGGTGGGCATAGCACACCCCAGCGTGTAAGCCACTGCTTCCCAGGAGGTGTTTGGGCTCAGCTCGTGCCCGCTTTGTGATCCCACAGATTTCAGTACTTGCCATCTGTGTCACCCTGGGCAAATGACTCAACTTCTCTAAGCCTCAGCTTCCCCCTCTGCAGAACAGAGCCAGTTCCCAGGGCCTGGCCCAGAGGAACACTGAGAAAGACAAGCTGACCTGTCTCTCCCTGCAGGGTCTCCTCTGGGGTCTACGAGCCAGTTGTGATTGAGAGCCATTGAAGAGTGTCCGGGCTGGAGAAGGACCCTGCCTTCATGGGTGTCCAGACCCACGTCATTCCACGAGGGCCCTTCCCCCTCGGATCGCCGTCTGCGCCACATCTCATCCGTGCCTCCACCACGCACTCCAGCCCCACTCCTGCCACAAGCATCATTCCATTGTCCTCCCATCCGTGCCGGGACCCTGCTGGCCCACAAGGGCCTGGGCACCACTGTGAATATTCCCCTCTGTACCACTAGAGGGCAGGACATGTGAGCCCATGAAGTAGGTGGGCAAGACAAAGATGGCCAGGATGCCCCGCTGGAGACTGACCTGGCCCCTCGATGAGGACATGGAGCAGCTCCTACACCAGTGGGCTGCTTGTGGCCGAGGGGACTGTTGCCCTGTGTCCCTGCTCACTCTAGGAGCACCAGCTCCTCCATGTCCTGGCAGGGCTTTATTCCATTGCCCCCTTGCCCCTGGGGGGCCAGTTCACCTGCAGAATCCTGACACTGCGGCCCTCTGACTGCTTAGTGCTTCAGCTGTCCCTTTCCTGTGCCCTGGGGGATCCGCTGGCGGCCTCCTCCTGGAAGCCAAGACCTCAGAGCCCACCCACTTTCTAGATTGAGACCCCTCCCCTGACGAATGTTCTCCCGCTGCCCTGGCAGCCTGCACTTTGCACATGCTTGTCTCCAGCACAGCCCCAGTGGCCCTCGCCTGCCCTTTTTCTGACCCCTTCCTAAGAACCTCTGGGCGCTGCCTGCTGTGCAGTCAGCGGCCCAGGTCTGGCAGCCTGGCTGGCACGGGACACTGCCTCCCCTCCTCCAGGTAGCTCCAGCTCAACCCATACCCATGCTGAGGAAGGGCTGAGCTTCAGTAGTGGTTCCTCGCTGCCTGGGGCTCCGATCTTGAGCAGCCAGTTTCCTGTAGGAAACCTGGGAGGTGTCTCCCAAGCCCATCGAGGCTGGGGGCCTGGCTGGGCTGGGCAAGCACCGCCCCTTCTCTCCCGTTTCAAGCTGGTCCCAGGCTGGGGCCAGTGTTAGAGGGGCAGGTGGGCTGTGACTGGACGGGCTGGAGCTGGCTTCCCGGCCAGAAAAGCCACAGCCATCCTCTGAAAGGCATTCCGTCTTTGAGCAGGGGAGAGGCGGGGCCCCTGAAGGGCGGGTTTTCCCGCGGGGAGCAGTCTGGCCCTGCCCCTCGCTATGGCCTCTGCTCTGAGCACTTTCCCCCCGCCCTCATTACTTGCTTGAAGGTGGGCTCTGGTTGCCAGCCTGCCGCTCTTGGTTTCGCTCATTTTTGTATAAACCCAGCAGGCTGGTGTTTCCTTAGCCCTATACTTTTTTTTTCTTTTTTCCTTTTCTTTTTTTTTTCTTTTTAAGGGTTCAGTTTGATTATTTTCTTCTCTCCCAGGTGAGGGGAGGTGGTTCTGTTCTCTGCTCTACCTGCTGGCTGGGTCCCAGCAGGGCTGGGGATCTGGATGGAGAGCCAGGATACAGATTCTCTCTGTTAGGGGTGATGTGTCCTCCCCTGGCTGGGAGGGGTCCTTGCCCTTCTTCCCAGCTGCCAAGAGTTGGAGTCATGGTCTTGGGACCTCCTGGCATTAGGACCAGAGCGTTTCTAGGTTGTTGTTACTGTTTTTAATCACCTAACTCTTTTAGAAAATGAATGTTTGAAGGTGCCTGCCATGGCAGGATGGAGCATTTGCTTTGGCTGGAGAAGGCTCTGGTCAGTTTTGTGGGTCCCTTCCTGCCCGGTAGACACCTGGCACTTTAAGAGAGGACTGGCAGCACTGTCTCCAGATGAAGTGACCCTCAGAAGATGGGGGAGTGCCGCCCTTCCCTTCGTCTTCATGACCTCAGCCCAGTGGGGAGGAACATCCAAGGTGTATTTGGGGTCTGATTCCAAGTTCTGGGGTTTTAGGCATAAAGCAACTGGCTTCAGTGCTGTTAGGGAGGCTCCCCCAAACCAGGAACGCCAGCCCCACTCTAGGTGAGGTGTGAACTTGAAGGTCACTGCAGGAGACAGCGTGCCACATCCTCTCATGCCAGGCTGGGGCCCGGGTAATTGGACTAGCAGAATTCAGCCACTACCAAGCTGATGCTGTCCGGAGCTGGGGGCCTGGAGCCCTGGCCTCATCCCCATGTGGGAGCCCCTTCTGCAGCCCTCTGGTCCCCTCAAACTCAGTGACTTCACACTAGGCGCCCACAGCTCCTGGACTTAAAAATTCTATTCTAGAGAGAGATAGAGATAGAATATATTAGAGATATTTTTGGAAAGGAATTGGTCTATGCAATGCCAGTTTGGAATCTTCTTGGAAGACAGTTTAACGTTTTTACTAGGAGATTTAAAGAAGAAAAATAAAGGTCTACAATATTTTTAGGTTATTATTTTTTTTCTAGTCACCTCACAGACTGACCACAGGGCATAATCTGCCAGGATGAAGAATGCCCATGCTTTCCTCTCTTGGTGGAGGTGAGCAGGGAGATGGAGGGGAGGAAAGGTCTTTTTTTTTTTTTTTTTAATTCCCCTCTTATCTAACAGAATGTTGCCCCCACCACACCCTAATTCGGTGGACTGTGTTTGTATCTGTCCAGCTTCTTTTGTAGAAAATAACATTGTAAAGGGAAATCAGCCTAGTCAGTGTCTTGGTTTGGGGAAAAAAATTAAATGTTGCAGTTTTTTGTTATGGCATGTTGGTTCTTGTTTTATGAAACGACTTTGGGGTCAAAGCATCAGATGGAATCCAGATGTGTAAGGTGATGCTCTGGTTGGGGGGAAGATGTAGGTGGCTGGGGTTCTTCAAGTCCTGGTGCCTTAATTATACCAGAGTCTGGGAGAGGAAGCAGACCCAGGAGGGCCAGTCTCAGACCTGGTAAGTGGCAGCTCTGACCTCGGAGCCCAGGTCCTACCCGCTGCTCTACATACCTCCCCAGCAGTCAGGTAGCCTTTTAACAAGAATGACTGAAGGCAAAAGACTGTGCCTCAGTTTTCTCAGCTGTAAATGGTGTTGTGGGTCAAATGAGAAGTGGGGTATACATCCTGATTTAAGGGAGATGCCCAACTCATTCCCATCCTCTAAAGCCCCAGGTCTGCATTGTCTCCAGACATGGGCCCCTCTCTACCTGCTTCATCTCAAGTTGCAGAACAGCCCGCACCCAGCTCTGGAAAAGGCATGTCCTTGCTTTGGGCCTTAAAGGAGCTCAGAAGTGGCAGGAAATGTCAGCAGCTTTGGGCAGAAGGGATTTTATCCCTGTCAGCACTGCAATATCCTCACTCCTTCTCAGGGCTAATGCCCAGGCGTGGGCCCAGTAGACCCTAGAGGCTGCATCTCAGTCCCTCTGTTCACTGCATACTTAGGGCGGGAAAAGTTGGCTCCAGACTGAGCCCAGAGTCTCCTGAGACAGAGAAGGAAGGAATTGGGCTGTAGGCCCCAAATGGTTGCTCCTTTGGAACACAGAAATGTTAAGTGAAAAATCAGTATACAAAACGATAGAGAATAAAAAGGATGCTCCTTTCAGGTTTGGGAGGGCAGCCCCCATAATCAGAGATGGGGTTGGATGACCCAAGGAGACAGATGCTGCCAGCAGAAGTGAACCATGCCAGGCAATTTCCATATGCCCTTCCACCCTTCAAAATGGAGACAGCAGGAGGAAAGCCTCCACACAACCCGTCAGGAGGCCTCCAGTCCCCAGATGCTGTACTCGAGCATTTCAGAATCTAAAAAGTGACTCAGTTTTTAAGCTGGTTGGTTGATTTAAAGCTCCTACTTTGTGCCAAGCCCCGTTCTGGGCATTGGGGATCATCAGTGACCACATACCCTGTTCTCAGGGAACCTACAGTCAGGTGGTCCTGATCAAGTAAATCAGCTAATTAAAACGTGGTAACTGTCATCAGGAAGACACTTGGGGCTGTGGAGCACAGGGGAGAGAGCCCCTGACCTGGGAGGGTGACTTCCTTGGGACGTGTAGCCTGCGAGCTGTGGGAGGACAGTGTTCCAGGCTCCAGAACTGGAGGACACGTCAAATATGATGAGGCCCAATCTGCCCTTGCTCTCAGAGGAAAGAGCCTCCAAGTCTGGGGAGGGTTCTGCACACACGGCCATTCCCAAAACCTGCCTGGGCTGCTGCCTGGGCTGCCATGACACCCAGGACCCGAAAGGCAGACGATTAGGGGAAGGAGGGTCACCCTGGCCTCGCCCCTGAAGTGAACAGAGGACACGTTAGCCTGGCGATCGTAAAGGGGCGGGCCCCCTTACAGCCAATCGAAATGCCCTCATCCCCGCAGGATCGGGCTAGCCCCTCCTCCTTCCACCCCCGCCTGGGCTGTGAACATTTTCTGCACCCTCCTCCCCTCAACACACGTTAGGGCCTCGGGACCAAGAAATAACTGGTCTGCACGCCCCGGGTTCTGGTGTCGGCTTTACCACAAACTTGAATTGTGCTCTCCCGCAAGTCCTCGCCCCTCTCTGAGCCTCATTTTCCCCATCCAAAAAATGAGATTTCCGGCCCTCTCCCACCTGATCCCGCTTTGGGTTTGAGACTCTGGGATATTTAAAAATGGGCTTTTCTTCAGGGGCGAGTTCGACAGGACTGAGGCCACGAATACCGGCCAGTCTGAGTTCCCTAGGAAGATTAGGGAACAACTTGGTCCACAATACCCTTGAGAAACTACATTTCCCGACATGCAAGCGGGGAAGCGGTGCCTGCTTGCCTTAAGCAATGGAGTACCGGGGCGTAAAGACTACGACTCCCGGCGTGCCCCTTATCCGAGGGCCCGGATCCGGAAGCGGATGTGGCTTGCTGCTCGGAGAGGGGCGCCGGGGAAATGGTGAGTTCGGGCCATAAAGCTGGAGTTGGGGGTCCTGGGACTGTTTAGGAATCGGGCTCGGGCACTCGAAACCCGATTGCTGACCTTTTGTATGAATGAAAACGCAGAGCCCTGGCACTCTTTCTGCCAGTGTAATCAGGCTGCGACGCCCCCTTGCCCCCATTAGGGCACCTAAATAGGGTCAGTTGAGCCCTCCCTTTTCTCCAGGCCACAGGGACAGACCAGGTGGTGGGACTCGGCCTCGTCGCCGTTAGCCTGATCATCTTCACCTACTACACCGCCTGGGTGATTCTCTTGGTAAGTGTTCTTACTCTGCCTTCTCTCATTTCCCATTCCTGTATCTTGCAGCGACCCCTAACATCATTTAAGCAGCTACTATGTAACAGGCACTGTGCTAGGTGCTTTACCTGAATATCTCATGAAATCTCCAGAACAGCACAATGAGGAAGATGCTAGTGGTGTCTCCATTTTATAGATGAGAAAGCTGAGGCTCAGGGAGAAGAGTCAAGCTCCAGGTCACATTCTTAACCGCTGCATTGTAAAGCCCTGTTCCTGATTTATTTGGCCTTTGATGGGAGGTCTTTAGTTCTTGTGGTTATCCTGCTGGTTCCTGGGCACGACAGGTGTCAGTGGATTTTGTGAGGCCTTTAGGATTTGTGGGGTGTGGTGGTTCTGCGGATTGTTGGTTGTTACTTAAGAAGTGTAGGGAGTTCCCTGGTGCTGTAATGGCTAGGCTTCGGCGCTCTCAACGCTGCGGCCTGGGTTCGATTCCCAGCCAGGGAACTACCCCCCGCCCCCCCCCCCCCAAAAAAAAACAACAACCCAAAAACACAACAAAAAACAAAGAAAAAAAAAGAAGTGAAGTGTATTTGGAAGGCAAAGTCTTCCAAGATTTGGTATCCGTTTGAAGGAAAATGTTAGCAAAGAAGACCCTGAAGACCAGGTTGGGAATCAGTCAAGGATTCTCCATATACCCTTTGTCTCTGCTAAGCTGTGAGAGCCACAGGGCAAGTCTTATGTTTTCTGTTTACTGCCGGGTCCCCAGCACCAACTTAGGGCAGGTACCAGTCAAGTGCGCAGTAAACAGCTATTAAATAATGAAGGAAGGAAACAAATTAAGGCACCCAAAATGCCATTACCTTAAAGAAAAGCAAATGCTGTCCCAGTGCTTTGAGTGGTGTCAGCCCCTGAGACGGAGGAGGTGGGATGTTGGCTGGGGGGGGCTGGGAAAAGCAGGGAATGCTCACCACAGCTCTGCCCTTGATGCCAGCCATTCATCGACAGCCAGCACGCCATCCACAAGTATTTCCTGCCCCGAGCCTATGCCGTTGCCATCCCACTGGCCGTGGGACTCCTGCTACTCTTGTTCGTGGGTAAGCCATCATTTCCCCAACCCTGGGCAAGGTGTCTTGGGGGCCCCAATGACCCTCTCCCATGCCCGAATGTGTGGCCACACTTTGGCAAGTGCTTGAAGCTCTTTGCCCTCACCTCAGTCCGCTGGGGTTGTCCTGTTCATCCTTCAGAACTTCATGTAGGCTTCATGATGCCTCAGGCTCACTGGACTCTAATGGGATGCCTGCCCTTGTCCTGTTCCCTCTGCCACCACCATTATTGCTCTGCTCACAGTTCAGTCACCTCACCCCCTTGTCACCCTGGCTCATGATTCCTGTACCTCTCCATCTCCCGTGGTTTAGTGTGTTGGCTTGCTAGGACTGTATTCCTCATTAATGTGTCCCCAGCTCCTGCACAGACTGTGGCACTAAGTTGGTGCTCAAAAAAGTGGTTTGGATGAGTCAACAATCAGATGACTGGATGGTGGGGTGGGTGGGGGATGCTGGTGGACAGGTGGTTGATTGGGTGAGTAGATGGATAGTTGGGTGGAACCGTTACCCTGTAGAACCTGAAAGGACCAAAGGCAGCAAGTTGCCTGTGGTAGGTACTCGGTGTTTGTTGAATGAATGTTAGTGGATGTGATGGATGGCAAGGGAGATGGCCAGGTAGTCTGGAGGGTGGTTGGGAGGTGCTAGGTCCCATGTGTGGGTCATTGTGCCATGCTGTGCCCTGCTCTGGGCTTAACAGCACCTCTGAGCCCCAGTCTTACCAGGGCTTTTGGGTCTGTGTGTTCCAGGCGTGTTCATCACCTATGTGATGCTGAAGAACCAGATGACCAAAAAGGCTCAGTGAAGGCCCAGCGGGGACAAGGCTACCGGCCCCTTCTCTGCCTCCCCTCCAGGGCACACCAAGGGCAGAGGCCCACAGGACATGTCCAGGCACTATGGCCCCCTCAAGCCTGGCTGCCCTGCAGACACCCTGGGGTATGGAGCTTTCAGAACTCGCCCCTGACTGACCAGAGCACCCTCTCCCCTGCTCTGGCTCAGAGCCTGAAAGATGTTGGTTCTCCCTACCTCACCTTCAGACTCCCTGTCACTTATTCCTCTGGGTTCTATGCTCTTACCTCAGTTTCCCTCCTGTCACCTGATGTTGGATTTAGCAGGTTCTGAGACACAACATGACCTCTCTCCATGAAGGCAACTTTCCCGAGTCTGACATGACCCAAAGTCCCACAGGATTTCTGGACCTGGAAAGCCTAGGGGCAGGATTGACAGGCCTCAGGACCACCTCCAGGCCTCAGAGCACATTAGGGTGGCTACACCAGGCCCCCAGACCCACTACTCATGGAGGCCTAGCCTCACAGCCCTAGCACTGGCCTGTTGGGGAGAGCTGAACAATAAACGTTGGTGGTTTGTTTGTCTTTTTGCCATCCCTGACCAGGGGAGCTGGCCTGCTTGGGTTCTGGAGAGGGTCTGGGGTCCCCAAGCTGGCATCTGAGGTCAGGAGACCCTGGTTTGTGAAATGAGGTACCTCAGCTGCCTCCCAATGCAGCTCATGGCTGTGCCAGCCCAGCCAGCATGTACTAGTATTTTAGGAACCCTCAAGCCAATCCCAAGCCTGTCATCCATCCCTTGAACCAGCACCCCAACAGTGTAGCTCTGAGCCAGAGGAAAGCTGGTTCCACTTGACTGACCTAGCACAGGCCCCTGCCCACCCCCTACCCACTGTGGGCAGTTGGCTCTTCCATTCAGTGTCTGACATAGGCCTTTATCCCATCGCACCAGGACGGTCACTCACTCCACTTGGCAGAGGTGTCACCCTCAGAGGACAGAGGCCCTGTCCTCTCCATCCTGTCCCAGCAGAGCTGCCCACCTGGGCTCTGGGGCCTGTCCTCTCCCACTGCTAGTAGGAGCCTCTTATCTCTGATGATTCCCCTTGTGGGAAGAGCCTCTGCCTCCCTACAAGGTCCTCCTAGTGTTTCAGGAACATGTCCCACGCTCCCACGTAAAGGGCCCTCCGCCAACTCATTAACTGCCCCCAGCTCTCTCCCCTGTCTCCTCTTCATGGCCAGCCTTCCCAAAGGGTGTCCGCACTGCTGCCAGCATTTTCTCACCGCTGTGCCCGATGTCACTCCAGGTGGCCTGTGCCCACTCAGACCACCGCTGACAGCTGAGTCTTGTAAGTCCAAAGCTAGTTTCCTTGACCGCTGCACCACACATGGAGTGGGACACCCCCCCCCCGCCCCCAGGTGCACCCGCAGAAGCGCTCTTGCTGTCTGTGATGACCCATTCTCATTCTCGTGCTTCTGTGATCGGCCTTGGGAGTGGGTCACAGGCTTTCTGGCCCCACACCCTTCCCAGGTAACCCGGTCCTTCCACAGGCTGGCCTTCAGCCTGGCTTTCTCCTGAGCCCTGGCGTATTGAGCAAGCACCAGCCATCCATCAAACGTCACAGTGGCACCTCCCATTTCATCCTGTCATGATCTGAATTCTCATGCCCCACCGCAATCTGGCTCTCATGCCCTGCTCCCTCTCGTGACTGGCATCACCCTGTGTCCCTGACTGCAGCCAGAAAGCCTGGCATACATCACTGACCTTGGCTTTCTTCTCCCACCCCATATCCTGTCAATTCTGCCCTTCCACCCCTGCCCCCAGCCACCTTCCTGATGCAAAGCCACCATCTTCTGCCATAAATCACCAAAGCCTTCCTCGCTCCTCTCCCCGTTTACTCTGGCCCCCTCCAATCTGACTGCCTGACAACCAGTGCCCTTTTAAAAACATCTGAGCATCTTTCTCTCACAATTGTGATGCTTTTCCAGGTCCCCACCCGTCTCCCGATCTCGACCTGCAAGACCTTGTGTGCTTGCTCGCTCACTTGCCCTGTCCTCACTCCAGCCACCATCAGGCAGACCCATTTCCAGAGACTTAACAAGGCCCCTTGCGCATCCTACTCACCTTGGTTCAACATAAACTTTGCAAATACCAGTTTGTGCCAGGGACTGAGTCAGGAAACGAGCCTGGCATGGTTCCTGCCCTCCTGGTACCCCCATTCTAGGGGGAGATAAATAAATAAACGAACAAAAACAGTCTATGATACTGTTAAGTGTGACGAAGAAAATAAAACAAGGTGATTAAGAATGAGAGCAGGGAACACGTATAGTCAGCCAAGGTGACAAGACGGAATAAGGCAAATGGAGGTCTGGGGGAAAGGACTTTGAACAGCTCTTGCCAAAGCTGGATGTGAAAGGTTTTGGCGACTAAGGACCAGCGGAAAGCCCCCGTGTCTGTGCGGTGGGTGTAGGGAGAGCAGTTTAAGACAGGGCTGGCGAGTGGGCTGGACGGCCGTGGCCAAGGCGGGGGTTGGGGTTTTCTTCTAGTGCCATGGAAGCAACTCAGCTTCAAGCACGAGAGTGACATCATCCGACTTACGCTCTTAAAAGATCACACTGGCAGCTGTGTTCCTCCCTCTCACTCACCATAAATCCCGGGGTCTAGCACTGCTACTGGCCCATAGTGTTAGAATACATGTGAGTGAATACGTGTGACCTGCATGGAGGTAGGCACTTCCAGACCTTAGTTTCCTCACCCCAAAGACAGTCGGTGGGAATTTCACGCCAGAGTGGATGGGCGGGACTGGATTTAGGTTACCCGCCTCCCCAAGCAGTCCAGAGACCGAAGTCCTACACCTCAGGGAAGAAGCGGGGTGGGGGTCTTCCCTCCCCGCGGCCCCGCCCCGCCCTGGGCCTTGGGCCGAAGGATGCTGCAGCCCCAGGGGCGGGACCCGCAGGCGACCGCTGGCCACTCCCGCGCGGATTGGGTGCAAGCGTGGCCGACCCCGCGCGATTGGTCGGTCCAGAAGCAGGGGCGGGGCCTGGTTCCAGCATCCTGGTGGTGGGGCCGCGGGGGCCGCGGCCAGAGCCCGGGAAGCTGCTGCGGAGGCGATGGCCGCGCCGAGCCCGGGGCCCCGCGAGGTAGGTGCGGACCCGAGGGAGGACGGGAGGAAGGGTTGAGGGGCAGGAGCCGAGCCTCTCCTACCCGTGCGGGGCGGACACACCCCCAGCCCAGCCCAGGCGGGGTCCTGCACTGGGCGGGGACCAGGACACGCCCCACAGGAGTAAATTTGGTAGGTAGTCCCGGAGAACTTCCTGAGTTCTTCTTCACCGGGAAAATGGAGATGAAATGAAAAGCTGCTCTTCCATAGGGCTGTTAGGAGGTCAGGCTCTCCGCCAGTGCTGAGCACATGGTGGTGCCCACGACTAGCAGGTCAGCAGCTATGATCTCAGCTTTGTGCTGACCTTCCGCGCTGGCCTGGAGGGGCTCGGCCATAGACAGTGGAATAGTGACTGAATTACCAGCACCACAGCTCCGATCAAGGGTTCCCACGCACAGAGCTCGGCGGTAACCACAGTTAATACCTGCCACCAAGTTTAAGTTAGAGTTCTCATTTTACAGACGAGTAAACAAGGTGCAGTTTAGGTGACTTACCTAAGGTCACACAACTGGTGAGAGACAGACAACCTTGGGCCAGGGTTGGCTGCAGAACTGCATGCTCTACCCACTGCTAATTATAACCTTCGCTCTATTTTGCGTGCTGACTGCATGCTAGGGACTGTGTGGCCCCCTCATAACACCCAGTGAGGTGGATACTGGCATTATCTGTATTTTACAACTGAGGAAACTGAGGCAGAGAGTGATGAGGAGGGTTCCACTAGTGAAGATGGGACTCATACCCAGTTCTATTCCCTCTGTGATGCTGCCCCATGTCCATTGCTTCTTGTGCCTCCTGCCACCAGGTCCTGGCCCCATCCCCAGAGGCTGGACGCAGAGTGGCCACTGCAAGTTCTGGTCGCCGTGGCCTTCTCTGGCGTCTACGAGACAAGCAGCCGCGCCTAGGCCTGTTTGAGATCAGCCCGGGGCATGAGCTGCATCGGCTTACGTGTATGATGCAAGCAGGGCTGTGGGCTGCCACCCAGGTCTCTATGGACCACCCACCCACGGTGAGTGGCCAATCTGTCCACACACCAATGGCAAGACCAGACTAATGTTCTGTCTCACAGAGTTGGGGATCAGAGAGAGCTATAAGGGTAGAAAATCAGGGGTTTGGTGCAGGTAGGGTGGGACATTCTGGGGTGGGGGCTGAGACCAGGAAGCCCAAAAGCCCAGGGTGTTTTGGGGATATGATGAGGCCCCTGACCCAGGTGGTTGCTATGTGACTCTAGATGGACCTCTGCCTCTCTTTGGGCCTCAGTATCCCCATCTATATAATGACTGTGGGCAGTAGGGCTGTACTCTTTGGTCTCCGAGGCTCTCCGAGCTCTGCCAGGGTATACTGTTGAGAAGGGACCCTACCCCCACCCTGCCAGCCCAGCCCATCCTCCCTGGAGCTTAGGCTGGGGCCAGGCTGGCTCAGCAGAAAGGGTCACCCCAAATGCAAGCTCAGCAGCTGGACAGGCCTGGTGAGCATATGTGTTGTTCGTGTGTGTGCACACATGTGCACAGTGTGACCACATTCCCACAGGCCAAGCCCTGGCACAGGGACCTAGAGCTGCAGGCAAAGTAGGAGCCAGAGGGAGTCCTCTAAATGTCATCACCTGCTGAAAATCTCAACTTGACCTCATCACCTGCTGAAAATCTTTCATGGCTTCCCAGTACTAGGCTGACCAGATGTCCCATTTTAAACAGGACAGAAAACAATTCATTTCAAACGGTAGGTATGGTCAGCCTACTGACACCTTGAATTTAGCTCAGTGAGACCAGCCTGACCATGCATACCGTTTGAAATGGGACAGGACCGTTGTTTTCTGTCCCATTTAAAACAGTACATCCAGTTCTGATCATGGCCTCAGCATCCCGAAGGGCCTGCTGTCCAGCCTCATTCACACTCCTTCCCTCCCTTACTCACTTCAGCCACTCTTGGCTTCCTTCCCTTCCTGGTGGCCACCAATGCTGTTCCCACTGCTATGCGTACCCTCCTCTCCACTACCCTTCAGACTTCAGCTTACGGGGGTCCCCTCCCCCAGGAAGACTTCTCTGATCCTGCCCCTCCCAGGCTGAGCCCGGCAGGTCCCTTGGCATTAAGGCCATCCCCTTTTACTGGGATGGCATCTGGCTTCATTCGGCCAATGTGTGTGTCTGGGCCAATGTGCCAGGCTTTGAACGCAGAGACAGCTGCTGGGGAGCCAGTCGTGGCTGAGACATACCCAGCACCTGCCCCAGGTCACTCTCTCCGGTCCTGGGAGGATCTGCAGCCCCCATCTGCTTAACTCAGGCATACCCAGGACAGTCCCCATTGCTGGAGGAATCAGATTGGGAGAAGGGGACGAGGCCAGGTACTGGCAGTGGGGGGCTGAGACCTGTTCTGAGCCCCTCTGCCCTTCCCTGCAGGGGCCACCCACTGTGGAGGATTTCTCTGAGGTCATGACCCAGGTTCAGGAGGTAGGGGGCCCCAGACTGCTGCATGGGAGGGGACGGGTACCATCATTGTTCTGCCTCTTCCTCAGTTCCCCCGTGGGCGCAGTGGGAGTGATGGCTTGCTTTGGGGCCTTCAGGAAGGGTGTGGCTACCTTGAGCCTCCTGCACTAGAGCCAACTGCTCCCATCTGGGCCTCTGTGGACACGCTTGGGTCTGTTCTTCCTCCCCTGCAGGGCTTCGAGCTGGGCACCCTGGCTGGCCCAGCCTTCGCCTGGCTGCGCCACTCCCTAGGCCTGGCCGAGAAGGACTATCAGGCCTCACTGGGGCCCGGCGGCCCCTACCTGCAGTTCCTCAGCACCTCCAAGAGCAAGGCCAGCTTCTTCCTGTCGTGAGCCGCTCACAGGGGTGGGGAAGGGGTGGGAGTGGTGTCCCTGGTGGAGGGAGGCATTTGAGGAGGGTCCCAACCAGGTCGAGGTCAGATGGAGGAGGACAGATTGAGGGCTGAGGCCCACGAGCCTATACTGGGGGCAGGATCGGGGTGGCGGGGAGAGACAGATCCACACAGGGATGACAGGCGGGGTCAGGGAGCCGGGTGGGAGGCATTCCAGCCCGGCCCAGGCAGTGACCTCTCCCTCCCGCTCCCCCAGCCACGACCAGCGCTTCTTCCTGAAGACCCAGCACCGCAGGGAGGTGCGGGCCCTCCTCGCCCACCTGCCCCGCTACGTGCAGCACCTGCAGCGGCACCCGCACTCGCTGCTGGCACGGTTGCTGGGTACGACCCCTGGCCAGGGAGGGAATCACAGGGTTGGAGGAAAAGGGGTTAAGGAGAGAGCGGGAAGGGGAGGGAGCCAGGGAGTGTGGCGGTTCCAGGGTGTGGGGGCTGTGAGGGACCTGAGTCTAGCCGGGGGGAGGGAACCCGACAGGAGGCAGTCTGACCGCCACCCAGCTCGGGGCAGGGCGGGTCCTACAGGGCAGAGCAGGGGGACCCCGTGGTCGATGGGCGGGGTCCGAAGGGATGTGTTGGGAGTGGACGATCCTGGGGGAGGGTGTGTGGCGTGGCCATGCCCAAGGACGCGGCCCCTTTGGGGTTGAGTCTAGAGGCAGCCCAGTCCGCCACCGGCCCAAGCTGAGGCAGGGCCCTGGGGGCGCGGCTGGAGGGGCGGGCTCGGGCTCGGGCTCGGGATGCAGCGGACCTCGAGGAGGAAGCCTGGAGCTGGGCCTGGGGTGGGGAGGACCCCGGGTTGGCTAGTTTGGGGGCCCCTCACCCGGCGCCATCTCCCCTTCCAGGAGTGCACAGTCTGCGGGTGGCCCGGGGCAAGAAGGTGGGTGAGACCGAGGCGAGGGGGCCGGGCCGGAGCGGGCGGCTGCAGGGTGAGATCCCATCCTCCCTCACGCCCTTCCCCGGCCCGCAGAAATACTTCATCGTCATGCAGAGCGTCTTCTATCCCGCCGGCCGCATCGCGGAGAGGTGAGTCGGCCCGCGGGGCCTCGGGCCCACCGCGATGTGCCGCCGGAAGCCCCCGCGCTCACTAGGTAGGCGGTGAGACTGAGGCCCAGGGAAAGCTGAATTCTGCCGTGTCCCCCACTCCTGTCATCTCTCAGGTATGACATCAAAGGCTGCGAGGTGAGCCGGTGGGTGGATCCAGCCCCTGAGGGCAGCCCCCTCGTCCTGGTGCTGAAGGACCTCAACTTTCAGGGCAAGACCATCGACCTGGGTGAGCCACGGGGCGGTCACTGGCTGCTGCTTTTCGTTCAGGTTCAACGGAAGGGTGTCCCCGGCACTGCCCTCTGCCCGAGTCATTAAGAACCCGGATTCTGGAATCAGTCAGAGCAGGGCTCAAATCCCGGTTCCGTGACTTACTAGCTAGGTATCCAAAGCGAATTACCCCCGAGTTGCCTCATCTGTGAAACGGGACAGTAATGACACGCGCGCTCCCGGGGCAGACGTGTGCGGAGCCCTCAGCAGTTTGCCCGGCGCTCGGTGCGCACTCAGAGCGGGTGTTGATGCTCCAGCAGGGCCCCAGCGGAGCTGGCTCCTCCGCCAGATGGAACTGGACACCACCTTCCTCCGGGAGCTCAACGTGCTGGATTACAGCCTCCTGATGGCCTTCCAGCGCCTCCACGAGGATGAGAGGGGCCCGGGCAGCAGCCTTGTCTTCCGCACAGCCAGGTGGGCCCCCCACAGGAGCAACGGCAAGAATGAGGTGGTGAGAGCTTGAGGAGGACAGGTGGTGGTGGTGGTGAGGGGGGGACCGAACGGACAAAGGCTCCAAGACTGGAAAGTGCGGAGTGTGTGTGTGTGTGTGTGTGTGTGTGTGTGTGTGTGCGCGCGCGCGCGCGCGCGCGCATGCGTGATGGAAGGCTGGGGAAGCCTGGCTGGTGAGGACGGAGGGCCCAGGTGGACCACAGAAGGGGAAAGAATGGCTAAGATCCAGTTGGACAAGGGCTTTAGTCTGGATTTAAAGGATCTGCCCAATTTCCAGAGGGATATGGAACCGTTGAAGGTTTCAGAGCAGATTTCAGACCTGTTTAATTGTTTGTTGCCTTAGAAAGATCTCTTGCCCCTTAACCCTGTAATTTCACTTCTAGGACCCCAAGGTCACCACCATTGGCACCATCATCATGTGGTCCTCCCCTTTGTAATAGTAACTGTCACTCCTTGCACGCAAACCATGAGCCTCGTTAAGGTGGGCTCATTCCCATTTTAGAGATGTGAAAACTGAGACTCCGAGAGAGCAAGTGGAGTTGTAAAACGACTTCTGAGGATTCATGCTGATGTAAGCTTGTCCAACCCACGGCCCAGCATGGCTTTGAATGCGGCCCAACACAAATTGGTAAACTTTCTTAAGACACCACAAAAATTAGGCACAGACCTTTTTTCTAAGCTCATCAGCTATTGTTTTAGTGTATTTTAGGTGTGGCCCAAGACAGTTCTTCCAATGTAGCCCAGGGATGCCGAAAGATTGGAAACCCCTGTGCTAGCACTTGGCTATTTACTTGAATTTCAATCCTCCAAGACCCACCTCTCTAGTTGAACAGAATTACATGGGGATTAAGATGGGCACTTTAAGGAGCTAAGTCCATTGATTTGGTGGGTGGGAAACACGAGTGAAAAATGACTTCCACTCATCCCCCATTCCCACCCCTTAGAGGAAAACCTGGCGATGACTGAGGCTTGAGCAAAATTCAGGGTAATGGCTCCCTATACCCTGTGGCTGGGTCGGGCACCTCTTGACCAGAGAGGGTAGAATTCCAGTCATGGGGCACAGAACCTCCCCAAGTCTGTCCATCAAGCTAGATCAGCTTCTTCTTGCTCTCTAGCCCCAGCTGGTACTTAGATCTCTACTGTCATTGGCCAGTAAGCCCCGAGCTTGCATATAATAGTTGTGATATTGAAATATTTCCGTGCTGCCTGGTAAATAGCCACTGTCCCACCCCACCCCACCAGCTCTACCCCTCTCCATCATCCATGTTAAATGGGGCACCGCAGGGGGTACCAGCGCCCAGCCCTGCCTCCCAGAGTTATGACTGGTAACTGCCTGGGTGGGGCTTGTCTCTCATTGGCTTATTTCCCTGGACAGGGCAGGAATGAAACCCCTCAGTGACACTCCATTTTTACCTCCCTACCATCCCCACGAGGGCAAAGTTAGGGAACCTGCTTCTGCCTGGGTTTAAGGGCCTAGTTAAAGGCATCTTCTGATTTGGATACATTTTAAGGTTTGTTTGGTTGGTTTTTAAAGCTACACATTATCTACAAATGTGGGATGGACTTTGTTCTCAAGGTTTCAAGCTCTGCTACCCTGAAGCCCCCAGGGTTAAACCACCCCAAAGAGAAGTTTAAGAAATACCCAATTACAGGACGTTACCCAAAGAGATGTGGCATATGAGCACAGCCAGTCTGTGTAGCCCAATGCTCTAGACTAGCACTACCCGATAGTAATGTAGTGTGAGCCACACGTGTAGTTTTAAATTTCCTAGTAGTCTCTTTAAAAAAAGAGAAACAGGTACAAATCATTTTAATAATATATTTTTACTCAATATGTCCAAAATTTTGTCATTTCATCATCTAATTAATATAAACATCTATGAAATCTTTTGCATTCTTTTTCTTATCCTGTCTCAGAAATTCAGTATGTATTTTATATTCACGGCTCATGTCAATTGGGACTGGCCACATTTCAGTACTCAAAGGCCCCACGTACCTAGTGCCTACATATTGGACAGTGCAGCTCTAGAGACACCCTGGCTAGGTTTACAGGGTTACTAGGCTGGTTGCCCCTGGAGGAGGCAGTGGACTCACCCCGCTGTCGCCCCCCAGGTCTGTGCAAGGGGTACAGAGCCGGGATGAGCCGGGAGCCCAGAACCGCCGGCTGCTGCCGGACTCCCCCAATGCCCTTCACATCCTGGACGGGCCGGAGCAACGCTATTTTCTGGGCCTCGTGGACCTCGCCACTGTGTACGGATTCCGCAAGAGGCTGGAGCACCTGTGGAAGACTCTGCGTTATCCCGGCCGGACTTTCTCTACCGTCAGCCCGGCTCGCTACGCCCGTCGCCTCTGCCAGTGGGTGGAGGTGCACAGCGAGTGATCCTCGCCGGCCGCGTAGTCCTCATGTGGACAATGGGCGCACACTGGGAAGGCGGGGTCCAGCCTGGTTCCGGCAGCGGAGCTGTTCCCGCCACTGGCCTCCAGAGGGCAGCGTTCCCTAGCTAATACAGGACCACACAGCCTCGTTTGATGAGAAGCTGTGCCGGGCCTTGTGCCAGGGACTCCCCACATTTAGCTCATTTAATGCTCAAAAAATTCTATTATTCTCTGTTTACAGACCATGAAATGGAGGCTCAGGGGGTGAAGGGACTAAGCAAAATCCTTCAGCAATAAATGCTGAAACCAGGATTTGACTGTGCCTTTGGGACTCAGGAACCTGTGTTACCAGCTCCCACAGCCCTGTCCTCATGCGCAGGGGAAGATGGGGGCTGAAGACTCCAGCCCAGGCCCCTTGTAGTCCAGATGGTAAAACCGAGGTCCAGAAACTTTAAGGGACTTATGCACAGGGAAGTGGCAAGGCCAGCCTCCCGATCCCCGGCCCCTGGTTCAAGGAGGGCCCCCTCACTCCTGCTCCTCTAGGGATGCAGGTTGCAGAAGGTGGGGTACTAGAGGGCCTGTGGCTCTGGGGTGCACTATGTTACTGTCCACTATTGATCTTTTTTTTTTTTTTTTTTTTTTTTTTTGCTTTTTGGTATGTGGGTAGCTCCCTGACTGGGAATCGAACCCAGGCCGCAGCACTGACAGCACCAACGCTGAAGCCTTAAGCCACTACACCATCAGGGAACTCCCCACTATTGATCTTGAGTAAGCTCTGCCCTCTCTGAGAATCACTTTTCTCATCTGTGAAATGGGGGCAGGACCCTGGCCAAGCAGACCTCACTGGGCGCAGAGGCACAAAGTGCCTGCGTGGCCCATGATCATTCCTTCTCCCTCCTCCAGGAAACTCCAGCCTGGCCGCTGACTTCAGTCCAATCCGACCAGGCCCAAGGGGGTCTTCCCTCAGAGCTGATTGGGGCCTGGCTGTGTGACCAGGGCAGGGGGCTAAATCTCTCTGTGCTCCAGTGGTCTAATCTGTAAAATGGAAAGAATGAAAATGGACCCTAATAACTCATTAAATATGTATTGAGCACCTGTTATGTGACAGGTCCTCTGCTGGGCTTCGGGGACCTGGGGGTAGAGCTAGATGTACAGATTCTGCCTTTACAGAACTCATTGTGTGTGGGTGTGTGGGGGGGAGCAGTGACCAAAGCAACCTGGTGTGATAAAGCCTTGTGAAGGAGCATGGAACTGTGGAGATCAGGGGAGAGGCCCCACCTAATTACTTAATGGGCGGGCAGTTCTAACCTCTAAACAGATCAGAAGAGTTAGGTGCAGCCCCTGGGAAGGTCTCAGGCCAAGGACACAGCAAAGGGTTAGGGTGAGAGCAAGCCTGGCACTTTGAAATAACCATTTCACTGTGGTCAGAGTTGAGAGTAGGTGGGGACAGTGTGGTGGGGGTTTGTGTGGGCCAAGAGCTAAACCCCAGGACTGGATAACTTGAAACCTTAGGAAAGCTACTCAGCTACACCAAACACTGCCATTCCATCAGTCTTCAGAGACAAGGAAGGAAAAGTGTTTATGGGAACGGGAGAGGAGAAGGAAAGATTATGCTGTGGGGCTGGAGTGTGGGTTCCTGGAGATAGATACAGATATGTAAGTCATATCACCCCTGTTGTCTGGTGTCTTTGATTGATTACTCAGCCTGTCTGGGCTGATCACAAGCCAGGGAGAATTTCTAGTTCTGGCTCAGCAGGAAGTGAGATAGTGAGAGTGTTCAGCTCAATCCCCCACCCCCCACGGGTAGGTGAGTTGTAAACTCCGGTGGTAGGGCAGCAAAACAAGAAAAGGGTTTGGCCCCACATTTCCCTGGGGTCTGGATCCAACAGGGCTGAGTCAGAGCCCCAGAGTCCTGTGCTTCTAGAAAAGGATGGCTCAGCTTCTCTCTCTGTGGGTCTCAGGCAATACTCTGAGGCAGGGCCTGAGGCTAGATAGACAGGGAAGTGACTTGAATGAGATCTCACGCATTCAACAGACATTACGGAGTACCTAGCGTGGGCAAGTGCTAGAAATGACCTGAGAACATGACTGGCCTGGCTCTGCCCCACATAGAGCTTAGAGATTAGTGGGCAGGTAGACCATAAGCAAGGAAACTAGTTAGTTAATACACAGGGTGATTTCAGAGTGTGACAAGTACTTGCAAAAGATAAATTAAGGTCGTACAGGAGAAATGGGGGTGCAGTGTTGGATAGAATAATTGGCAGGGATGTGACATTTGAGCTGAATGACAAGGAGCCAGCCATGTGAATAGAGCAGGCCAGGTAGAGAATATAGCAAGTACAAAAGTCCTGAGGTAGGAATGTGTGCAGTATGATCGGAGGTTAAAAAGGGGGCCAAGTTGGGTGGATGATGATTGAAAGGAAGGGAGGCAGAGTTCAGATCATGCAGGGCCTTGCTCAAGGCAAGGAGAGTGGGCTTTTGCCAAAACCAAGTTGAAGAGCTTCATCTGAGGCTGCAGACTTCCTGGTGTCAGTCCCACTGTGGATGTATGATCCTTCTCTGCTCTGAAAGCCCACGACATTGGAGCATACGGCCCTAGCAAGGAAGGAGTTGCCTCTCTAAAAAAGGAATTGTTACTTCACCAGCCATTGTGGGTGATGAATTTATAAGGAGCTTCTCACCATTGTCCCCTTGGGATTGGGTCTCTGAGGAGAGAAACTTGACAGATGAAGACCCCAGGGAGGTAGAAGGGCTCTGGCTTTGGGGACTCACTCTGTGCCTTGCCTTGTGTGAATGAGAGGCCACAGAGAATGACCAAACTTGGACTACTACCCTTGAAGTGTGCCCATGGTGGGATGGGGAGACAAGGAGAGCTTGTGCTCAAAGGAGGCCGGGGTCAGTGATCCCTCAACAGGGTGGGGAGGGGTACAGAGGCCCAGATCACCAGCTTGGGGGACCTGGCTTTGCACCTGGAGCAGGGTAGCCTTGGAAAGTTGCTGAGCTGGGTGCATATACCCAACATGGATACCTTGACGTTGTGGCCACACCAGAGCCTCTAAGGAAAAGGAGTTTGAAATGGGGTCTGAGCAGGAGCACAGGCTGGTTACCAGGCCAGGGCCCTGCAGAAGGCGGGGTGTGTGGCAGGGGTGGTAAGATGAGCTTTTTGACCCATTAAGCATTTTGTAAAAGTACACTTGAGATGCAACGTGTACTTTCTGTTTCACCACAGGCCCACCGCTTCCTATTGCCCCATATCTGCCCTTTTCTGACCCCTGATGGCACTTGAGTTTGAATTCCCGAGGGACCCCATCTGAGCCTTCAAATGGAACACATTTCAGCATTGACAGGGGTCTAGACCGAGTTGTCTTGGATTTGGAGGACACTTGGGGGAGGGGGCCTTTGGGAGGTGAAGGTAGGTGGTCAGAGCCCTGGCTCTGGAGTGACACTGCCCAGGGTTTGAATCCTGGCTCTGCGATAAGCTGCCCTGGCACTACCTCACTAGGAGGCGGGTGCTGTCCTTTCCCCCACTTCACAGAGAAAAATGGAGGCTCAGGTAAAGGTCACACTGTCAGAGACGGTCCAGGTAGTGGGGAATTTCAGATTTTTAATCTAAGTATTCATTGTTTACCTGAAATTCCAAAGAAACTGGGTGTCTTACGTTTAACTTGCGAAATCTGGCAACCCCACCAACTTGAAACTCAGGGCTGCCTGAATCCAAGACCCTGTTTAATTTTCCTACGCACCCCCCCAATTTCAGAAATGGAGGAATTCAAGTCTGGACCGCCAGGAGGTCACGGTTCAGCGATTCCGACAGTCTAGATCTTTCCTCAGCGGGGCGCCCACCCCTAAGCTGGGCGGGAGTTCAGGAGAAATGAGGGAGGACGGAAAAAGTGAAGGAGGATGCTGAGCTTAGGCTCCACCTCCGGCTGCTGAGGCCGCCCCCGGCCTGCAGACCCCGCCCTCATCCCCGAGGACCGGCCGCCGGCTGCGCAAGTCCCTTCCCAGCCGCGCAGGCCGCGCTCGCAGACCCCGCCCCTGAGCCTGTCTCCTCCCAGTGCTCGCAGACCGCGCCCCCGCCGCCGGCAGGGCGCTTTGGCTTCCAGCTCCCTGAAGCTGTGCCATCGGCGCCGCCTCTGACCCGGGACTCCAGCTTCCAGCCCGGCTCACCCGGCCCGCGGGCCATGGAGCTCCGAGCAGCGGATCTAGAGCAACCGGCGCGCCCCAATCTGCCCGCCCGGTTAGCGCCCGGCTGGGGGAGGGGGCGATGGAAACGGGAGGGGGGCAGAAATCCTCCTTCTAGCTCCCCGCAGGCCTCTCTGTGTCCTGCGGGCAGTGAGGTAGGAGGGTGGGTGGGAGTCGGGGTCCTGGCTCCTGGTTCTCTATGGGTGACCTTGAGCCCGAGGACCCCCCTCCCTCCCGCCGCATCTCCTTCCTTATCTGCATAATGGGGTTTGGGTTGGCGGAAGGGTTCCTCAAAGGTCACCCATTCTAGCTCCTTAAGAACAGGGACAGTGCTTCTTGGTGTTTGGGGACTTTTAAGGCTTTTGATTCTCAGAAGCCATCTGCTTTGACCCCAGCCTGTATTCCCCCCGCCTCAGTTTCCCTGGCCCGTTTCCTCTGAGGCTTGGGACTCAGCTCTGAGTTTCTGGGTCTTGACAGGTGCCTGGCTCCCACCCCTTCCCAACCGGAGCCTTGGAGACAGCAGCTCCCCTGCTGCTGAGCGGCAGCGACAGCATGAAGGCACCGGTAAGTGGGAAAGAGGAACGCTCACAGGGAACTTGGAGGTGGCTTCCGGCATAGCAGCCTCAGTAGCCTTACCTACCCCGGGACTACCTACCACTTTCCCAGTGTTTCTGAGCTGAGGAGATGGGCAAACTGGCCTTAAAGTCCAGCTCGTGTCTGGCAACCTGTGTGGCCCCGGAGAGGTGGTGTTCCCTCTCTCGTTTTAGTGCCTTGCTCCTTCTCTTGTAAAATGGAGATAACAGTACTACCTTTTGTGAGCACCCCGGAAGTCACCCAGGTGAGACACCTGCCTGGGGGTGGGCTATGGTGTGAGAGTTGACTATTTAGGAGACCCTGGTTTTGGGAGAGAGCCCTGGGTGTTGGAGGAGTTAATCACAGCTGCCTGAATGGAGGTCTCTGGGTTCCTCCTGCACAGGGCACCAGGTGCCCAGCAGAACCCGAGGCCTCAGGCTGAACTCCTTCCCACCTCCAGCGCCCCACCCCCACCCCTAAAGCTGGCCACACAGAGGAGACTTATTTTTAGAAGCCGATGCGGTTTGTGAGCAGAAAAGGGTGGACCTGCAGCAGGATGTGCCTGGAAGGATGGTGGGGGCTGCTTTTCCAGCTCTGGTTTTCAAAGAGTACCAGCCAGATGCCAGGCAGTTTCTGACAGATGACCAAGGGGCCTGTGCTTTGGGCACACTGGGAGGAATTAGAGCCCAGAAAGACACAGGTGGTGACCAGAATGGCTCAGCACGCCATGGCAGCCCTGGGTCATGACCCCCACCAAACCAGGCAGCCCCTCCTTAAAGGCTTGGTGGGGGCATTCACAACGTGTGCCAGCAGGACCAGCCTCCCAGGAGGGCCCCCTTTTTCAAATGGCCTTTGGCACATGGCTTCTGGAGGCAGAGCCTCTGGACAGCAGCTTTCAATTATTGCAATCATTTCTTGAATGACACTTCCCTCCCATCCGTTTCTGTTGACATCCTTACTCACCTAGACTGCTGACCCAGATCATGATCACCCGCTAGGCGGACTGCCACTGAGTCAGCTGGGGAAGGGGACGGGGGATGGTCATACTGGCAGCCTCAATCCAGGGTCTGAAGGAGGCTGGCTGCCCTTCTGATGGGCACTCTCCTATTGTCATGTGCACAGCAATTTACAGTATACAGAGCACTTGGCACCACTGTCCTCACGGTAAGTTCACCCTGTGGGTCCCTATTTTGTAGAAGAGGAAACAGGCCCAGAGAGGTGGAGCATCATGCCCAATGCTGCACAGTGCACCTAGGCTTCTGGGTAAGAGCATGGGCTCTGCAGCCTGGATTTGAGGCCTCACCCTGCTGCTTACACACTTCACTCCAAATTGGTTTTCTTATCTAGAGTATGGGGACAAATAGGGGTTATCTCCAGCGTCTCTTATATTGTGAGCCTGGCAGTTCACAGGAAGGCCTGGTTAACAGCTTTTGGATTCTGCTGATGCTCTGGGAGCTACTGAGCTAGAGTTTGGACCTATGAGGCTGGGGTGCAGCCCCATCATTGAAGCTTCTAGGAGCCCCTGAAGCCCCATCCACCTCATGACCGCTATCTCCCCAGGGTCGGCTCCTGATCATCATCCTGTGTTCTGTGGGCTTCTCCGCTGCCTATATCCTGCTGTGTTGCTGGGCCTGCCTGCCCTTCTGCCTGACTTCCTGCCCAGATCCCCACCTCTCTACCAACTCCAGGCCCACCGTGCCAGGGCCCCTGCACTTCAGTGGGTACAGCAGTGTGCCAGATGGGAAGGTGAGTCAGCCAGGCAGCATGTCAGGGGCAGGCCAAGGCTACTAGGGTGCCCCTGCAGCTCTCTCCTACGAGGCCTTAAATCAACATGGTATTAGATATAAAATGTCCCTAAGTGAAACACAAGAGCATCTCATATAAATGATCCCACAGCCTTTATAGGCCTCCGTAAACCTGCCTTCCCCCAGGAGGACACAAAGGCCTGGGGTGGGAGCAAGTCCTTTTCTGGGACCCCTGAACCCTGACCTGGAGTGAATATTTGCAGGCTTGTTGGCTCAGTTTCCACCTCTCGGAGGATGATGAGATGAGGGGTGGGCCTCACTGTGCCCCAGGTCTGTGCAGATCACTCTTCAGACATTTTTATTTTTATTATTTATTTATTTATTTATTTTGGTACGTGGGTAGTTCCCTGGCTGGGAATCGAACCCAGGCCACAGCACTGACAGCGCCAGCACCGAAGCCTTAAGCCACTACACCACCAGGGAACTCCTCTTCAGGCATTTTTAATTGAATCCTTACAACCTGGTCAGGTAGATGCTATTTTTATCCCCATTTTACAGATGAGGGAATTGAGACTCACAGAGGCAAAGTGATTTGCCTAAGGCCACACAGCTAGGAAGGGACCTAGCTGTGATTCAGGCTCAGAACGAGAGGTTTCCAACATTGTCACAGGCACTGAATACTCTGCTTTTATAATACTTGTAAACTGTACATAACGTGAGTGAGGCTTGGAGGGAGTGACCTAAGAGTGATTTTGAAGAGTTGAAATTCATGTTTACTTTGCAAGCACATACATGGCACCCAGTGCGTGCCAGACACAGCTCTAAGTGCTTTAAAGTATTTGCCGATGTAACCAGAATAAGGCACCCATGACGAAGAGCTTGTTAGGGCCTCAGCGGTAGGGAGGAGGGCCGGGAATGTGGCGAATGAAGAAACATGGGGCTCTGAAGGTAGAATCGTAGCTCTACCACTTGCTGTCGCTTTGACCTTGGGAAAGAAAGTCACTCCACCCGCCTAGTCTGTTTCCTCATCTGTAAAATGGGTTGATAAGCCCCTGAAACTAATATAATATTGTATGTTAGCTACATTTTTTATAGAAATCTTTTTTAAAAAATGAAATGAGTTGCTAAGGCATTATACTTGGAGCTGATCAAGCGATGTCAGTGGGTGTTACTGGTGGGAGGGGCCAGAGGCGGAAGCTGTGTGCCCACCGCGTCTTTCTCTCTCTACCTCCGCCTTGCAGCCGCTGGTCCGGGAGCCATGCCGCAGCTGTGCCGTGGTGTCCAGCTCGGGTCAGATGCTGGGCTCAGGCCTGGGGACCCAGATTGATGGTGCTGAGTGCGTGCTGCGCATGAACCAGGCGCCCACCATGGGCTTTGAGACGGACGTGGGCCAGCGCAGCACCCTGCGCGTGATCTCGCACACGACCGTGCCCCTGCTGCTGCGCAACTACTCGCACTATTTCCAGCAGGCCCGAGACACGCTGTATGTGGTGTGGGGCCAGGGGAAGCACATGGATCGGGCGCTGGGCGGCCGCACCTACCGCACGCTGCTGCAGCTCACCAAGATGTACCCAGGCCTGCAGGTGTACACGTTCACCGAACGCATGATGGCCTACTGTGACCAGGTCTTCCAGGATGAGACAGGCAAGAACCGGTGAGCTGGGCCTGCCTGCTAGGGTCTCCCTGATGGCTGAGGGCCTGCTTTCTCCAGGAGTTTTTGTCCAAGGGTCTGCTCCATCAGGCACTGGGGGTTCGCAGTGGTGGAGGCAGACCTAATACTGTCCTCTAATGGGCAGCAGGAATCAGAGTGATTTTCATTCATAAGATTATCACATAAGGATCCGAATGGTGGTGAGGGGCATTTGGCCTTTTGAGCACTGACCAGCGTGGGGTGGTGTCAGGAAGTTCTTCCCTCTGGACGGACTGCTCTGAGATCTGAATTGGTCTCTGAAGTCCCTTCCAGAAAGCAAAAGGGACATTTACAGCCCTAACAGCCCTCTTCATGCACCCCACAACTTTGCATTCAAGATCTCATTTTATCCCTGCCTCCCGCTTCTCCACTCACTGCCTCCTCCCCAACTGCCCCAGCTCAGGAAGTACGGCTGGCAGCCTCCAGTTTTCCCGCCAGGCATTTGGGCTTTGCCCCCTACTCCCTCATTCTATCACCTACCACATACAGTGGACCTTGAATCTCCTTCTGTGCCCATAGGTGCCACCATCCTCCCCTGCGCTTGCAGCATGCCCCTCGCTGGTGTCCCTGCTGTCACCCTGGTCCCCTGCAGTCTTGAGCTCCAGCGTCCCCAGTGAATTCATCCCATCAGTCACCTGCCCTCAACTCCCACCTCGTCCTCCCCTCCCCAGGCCTACAGAGCCCTGGGTGATTTGGCCCCTGCTTGTCGCTGCCACCTCCTGTCCCTTCACTCACCCTGCCTCGGCCATCCTGGTTGGCTGGGCTTTCTCCGACATCCACACTGGTTCTCACCTGTGTGCCTGTGTATATGTCGTTCCCTCTGCCTACAACTTTCTTCCCCCAAATTTCCCTATGACTGACTCCTCCTTGCCAGTCAGGCCTGGATGGAATGTCACCTCCTCAGAGAAGCCCTCCCTGACCATGCCATCCACGATCACCTCCCCACCCCACACCCTTTATTCCATTCTTTTGTTCCTTTGTCTTAGCTGTTTTCTCCCAGCAGCCTCCTCCTTTGAGAATGTTAGCGTTGGGTGTAGCAAGTTTCTGTCCAGCACAGGGGCTGAGAGTTGCTCGATTTGAGTGAATGCACCACCGCCTAAGGCCTCTGTAGAGGGGAGGTGAGTGGCCATTAGCTGAGAGTAACCAGTGCTGGTGCCTTGAGAGAGTGGGCACCTGGGGTGGCCACATGGCCCCTTGTTTTGAGTTAGGTGTGGAGCCATGGGGGTGCTGCTGGGCTGACACCGTTTCCTCCCTGTAACCACTTATAATTATCCCCATTTCACAGATGGGTCACTGAGGCTCCGGGAGGTTTATGAGTAAATCTGATACCCCAGAGCAAGTGCAGGATTTGAAACAAAGACCCCTGGACTCCATACAGCCCCTTTGCCCACTTTCAACCACTGTGTTCAGCTGCCTCCTGCCGTTCTCCCAAGCTTGGTCCCCTAGATGCAGGGAGGATGTGGTCAGGCCCCCCTGCCCCATCCTCCAGAGGTTTGCTCAAGCCCTGTGTGGGTGGGGAGGAGCTAAACAAACCTGGCTTTGTGTCCAGCTCTATGTCTTGCCTGCTACTGGCCTTGGGCTGGCTCTGTCCCCTCCACAGTCTTCCTCAGAGCCCCCCCTCTGTCGTGGTCAAGGTGAGGGGCCTTGGCGGGGAGGGTGGCCGGTGCTGTGCCTTGAGAGAAGTGGGACTAGGCCCTCCGCACAGGCTGTCCTCTGCATTGAGTGGCGGGAGGCAGCCGGGCTGACCATGTTTTCCCTCCCTGCCAGGAGGCAGTCAGGCTCCTTTCTCAGCACCGGCTGGTTCACCATGATCCTTGCCCTGGAGCTATGCGAGGACATCGTGGTCTATGGAATGGTCAGCGACAGCTACTGCAGGTCAGGCCAGCCCGGCCCTGGGCAAGAGGGGAACTGGGGAGGCTGGCAGGACCGGGGCCTCACACTGGAGGGTCTAGGAGCTGTGGAGTGCAGGGTGTGTGGGCTTCTGGTGCGTGGCTGAGGCACAGACTCCCCTCGGGCCTGGTTCCCAGGGAAAAGTCAGCCTCTGGGACAGGCTCGATGCCAATCTCTGCTCTGCCGGGGTGGCCTTAGGCCAGTCACAATGCCTCACAGAGCCTCCATTTCCTCATGTGTGAAAGAGAACATACTCACACCTTTCTCAGAAGGTTATGGAAACATTTAGAGAGAGAATCTACGAAAGTACTTAACTACAACATTGGGTCGATTATATACGAGGGCGGTCCAGAAAAAACCAGCCATACATGCCTCTGTTCTTCATATTACGTGGCTGGATACTTTCCTGACAGCCTTCATATGTCAGTGACATATTACTTCTAAGTTTTTGCTTTTGATACTATTCTATTTCAATATTATCGCAACTAAAAGGTTCAAAAAGGGTCCCATGTGTTCACCCTCTGTTCTCTTTGAACTTGTTTGTTGAGCACGTGGGTGAGGTGGCGGGAGCCTGTATGCCCTCTGCTGTGGCCCTCGGCCAGACCGCTGGCATGCTCGGTGCCAGTGGGTAGGTGGGTATGTCACGAGGCATGAGGGATCCCACACCCTGAGCCCAGCACCCACAAGGGCACTTCGTAGTCTTCATCCTTTTGTCCTGAGATGGGTTATGGAGGTTTATGGGGTATGTCTCTGGCTGAGAGCCAGCTTACAAGAGGCAGAGCCAGGGCTTGAACACTGGCCTTTGGGATCCGAAAGCATCCCTGCTCCTCCCCTGTCTTTCCTGGCCACCTCTGGGACCAGGCATGGGGCTCCATGGGCCTGCAGTGTACCTGGTGAGGGGTGGCCGAGGTGGGTGCAGGGCCTGGTGGGAGGTGGGCACGTTCTGGCACCCCATGCCTGTCCCTGACCCCCCACCCTGCAGGGAGAAGAGCCCCCCCTCAGTGCCTTACCACTACTTTGAGAAGGGCCGTCTGGACGAGTGTCAGATGTACCTGGCACACGAGCGGGCGCCCCGCAGTGCCCACCGCTTCATCACCGAGAAGGCCGTGTTCTCCCGCTGGGCCAAGAAGAGGCCCATCGTGTTCTCCCACCCGTCCTGGAGGACCCAGTAGCGCTGTTGCCCAGCCAGCCGCGATGCCTTCATCAGGCCTCCGTTCTCTTCACACTCCACCAGAAACATTTAACTTATGGATCCTGCCTCTGCCACGTGTCAGGTGGACCTAGGGTTCCTTCCTGTCCTACTCTGGGGACACTTGGAGCCATCTCGGGCCTCCAGACTTGAAGGGGAGCAGAGGGGAGCTATGGCGACCTTTGTACCCTCCTCCCCACCTCCATTCCCTGAGTAATCTGAATCTTCATTTGGGGGTTCATCCAACCTCCAGGTCTGTCCAGTGGCCTTCGCCCCCAGGACCGATGGTCCCCCATGCACCAGCTTCGTGACCTTCGACCTTGCACCAGCCCTGGCCCTTCCTCTCTACACTCCCCCTCCACCCACTTTGGTGCCATACTTCCCAGGCTGGTTGCCCTGGTCAGGGCAGCCCAGAGCTTGGGGTTCTTTGGGCGAAGGGGCCTTTGAACTGTGACTGCCAGGGCCACCTTTAGTGTACGGGTAAACGTGTGTTTTCTGGAAGCCTGTCTCTAGTGTGATTATGTGTCCGGGGGTGGGAATTGGGGCCCCTCTCCCTGCCACAATCTCATAACCTGTCCACCTGCTTCTTCCCCGAGAGCCCCCCAATTCCCTACCAGGTCAGGGAGTCTGGCCCAGGGCTGTACTTGGCCCGGGACGTGCCCCAGCTCAGAGGCTTCCAAAGGACTCCACCCTGTGCCAGGTGGGCACTTGGAGGAGTGTGGGGCCTGGGAGGAAACCACTCAGGGTGGAAAGGAAATTCTTCCACCCTACATCAGCTTCCTGGTTCAGGGTCAAATTCCAAGGACCTTGCCAGTTAAATTCCCTACTAACTCTGCAGTTGGTTATACTGCAAGAACGTTAAGGCTGGGAGGAGGGGGCAGGCCCAGGGCTGTGAAGGAAAACTGTCTCACCAGCCGTTCACAAGGCCACGCAGCCACCCTGGGAAGTAGGCTAGTGTGAGCCTGTTTCACACATGAGGTGTAGCCCCCAGGCTGAGCTAGGATGCAGTCCCAAGTCTGAGCGCTGAGCCTGAGTGTGCGGGCCCCGAACCAAGCGGCTGGAGTGTGCCCACGAGCCCTTCACTACTGCTCCCTCCCTTCCTCCCACCTTCCTTCATCTGGAGACCAGGAGACTGACTAATGGACAGCCAGGGCGCCAGACCTCAGGCTCTCAGCTGGGATGGAGCCCTGGGGTTCGAGCTTCCAGCTCCAGGAGTGCCACATCACAAGCCTGTGCCCTGTGCAGTGGTCCCGGGCCCTATGCTTGCTTAGCTTAATGCTCTGCTGATACAAACTTAAAATTCAGACCTTTCTCTTTTTTATAAACCAGGGGCTCCACATAGTCATTTTACACTGGACCCCACAGATGATGTAGTTGGGAGTCCAGGTGACCTTCTTACGAGAGGCTGGAGACCTGGCATCTGGCCCCCAGCACTGCCTTTTGTGCCCTGCCTCCCCCATTCCAGTGCGAAGCGTGCCCAGAAGGCGCTGCAAGGAGGGAGGAGAACCCTGAGCTGGGGAAGCAGGGGCGCCCCTGGGGGAGGGAGAAGGCTGGCAGCCAAACCACAGCTGCTGGCCTGGCAGCTGCTAGTGTCTGAGCAGGTGTCAGGGTGGGATGTAACCTGGCAGGGCACGGGCCTGGTGGGGGAACTTTTGGGTGCTGAGGGAGGGCTCTAGAGTCAGACCTGGCCTCCTCCTCGCTGTACTTCCTGCTGTGGGACCCTAGCAGATTAGTGGCCCTCTTGGAGTCTCAGTTTCCTCATCTGTGAAAAAAGAAACTAAAGGCATCCCTACCTCACAGGGTTGTATGAATTCAGAGAGATGGCACCTGTAACATGCCTGTCCCCAGGGCTGGCACTTGATATGTGGGAGCCATCATTCTCAGTGCGGTTGCCCTCATTCACCTGGCCTCACCTGCCTTGGTGGTGACAGATGGGCAGGAAGACCCTCCCACCGCCATCAGCTCTCTCCCTGCTCACAGCCTCCTTGGGCTCCAAGGCCCCAGGTCCAACTGGAACCCCCTCTCGGGCGGTTGCCCTCCTCCTCCGTCCCCTGGAAAATGCTGGCCCAGCCCTCGGGCCCAGTATACAGAGGAGCGTCTGTCCTGGCCCTGCCCCCGGGTGGAGTGTTTATTGCTGGGCTGGCCCAAATGTCTTTCTGGGGTGGTGCCCTGGCAGGAGTGACCCACCAGCTCCTTCCTCCAGGCAGACGAGTGACAGTTCCGTACGTGCTGAAGGCTTGCAGAGGACCCCTTCCGCCGCCGCCCTTCCCGCCGTTCCCGCAGCTTCTGGGCGGTGAGTTGCAGGCCCTCCTCTAGCTCTGAGGAGTGTGGTGGTCGTGGTGGGGCACTTCGGTATGCAGCCCCTCTTTGGGCTTCTGCCCACACCCTGGCTCCTTTGTCCCATCAGCAGGACTGCTGGGGACCCACCTTCTTCCTCCAGACGCCAGAGGTAGAGTCAGATGAGCCTCATAGCCTAGAGGTATCTTAAGGGGCCTCTCCCCCTGAAAGGAACTTGGGGCCAGACCAGGAGCTCACACTCACACCTCATCTAGCCAGGTGAGCAAAGGAATGTCACTTCTTCCTGGTACTGGTAGGCACCCGTGTCCAGTGTCACCTGGGCCTGCCTGACCACTCCAGCCTCTGACTGTGAAGAAGCAGGTGCCCACTGTCCAGGGCTGCACCTGTGCTCATGGGGCAGCTGCTGCGTGCAAGCCCTCAGGGCCAGCGCCTCTCACTGCTTCTCTTCAGAGGCCCATCCCTCCGGCTCCTCTGCCCAGAGGGAAAGAGGCTGGAGTCCCCAGGCCTGGCCCCCATCCTGGCTCTCCCAGGACCCAGTGGGAGTCTTGGGCAAATCTTGTCTCCTCTATGGGCCCTGGTTTCAGTCTCTATAAATTGGGAGCTGGGGTGGCAGGCAAGGAGGTCTCTGAGGACTCTTTCCGGGACCCCGTGGAAGGGGACAACCCTAACAGTGCCAAGATTGCAAAGGGCAAGAAGGAGGGTCACACCTAGGACCCCCACCTTGGGGCAGGAAGAGCGGAAGCAGAGGCCATCTGCCCCAGACCATGGGGGAGCAGCTCAGGGGGAGGAGCAGCTCCAAGCAGCATCAGGGAGTAGCACCAATATTGGCCACAGCCACCATCCATGAAGTCCTATGTGGGAGTGGGCAGGCCTGGGGCTTCGGAGCAGAGCGGCTGTGGTTATCAGCAGAGAGGCCTAGGTAAAGCCCAGCTCAGGCACCCGGGTACCCTCTGAGTCTCACTCCTCCCTCTAGCTGGGGATAACAGTAGTACTCATCTCATGGGTTCTTTTAAGGATCCAGTGAGGTATGTTTGCAAAGTGCTTGTGTCAGGAGAAAGCACATGATATGTGGGGGCTGTTGATTTTCTTATCCTTCTTATTACTGAAGTGGTTATTGTTCTTGGGGCTGTCAAAGGAACTCAGAAAAGAGTCTGGAGGCTTTGGTTAGAAATAAATGATAAAGGTTTATTTAAAGGGTCTTAGGGCTTGCAAACTGGAAAAACAATTAGGCAATACTCAGAGTATCCAAACAGGAAAGAAAAGCTGAGGGTTCTTATCATAAACAGTACATTCTTGAGAAGAATGAGAAGAATCAGGCCTGCATTTTTGACCTCTGGATTGGTGCCAGATGGTCATTTTCTAGATGACTGATGGTTTGGATACTGGACACCAGGTGGTCTGGATACATGAAAATTCTTTCTTTAATCCTTTGGGGGTAACCAGGGGGTTATCTGGATGTTTAATGTATATATAGGCATTAATGCAGGGTAAAAATTCCAAAGTTTGGGAGTTCCCTGATGGTGTAGTGGCTTAAGGCTTCGGCGCTGGCGCTGTCAGTGCTGCGGCCTGGGTTCGATTCCTGGTCAGGGAGCTACCCACATACCAAAAAGCAAAAAAAAAAAAAAAAAAAATCCAAAGTTTAAGCTCCCAGTAAAACAGGAATAGAATCATTTCCTCATACCTCAAATTCTTTGATTTGAGTAATTTCACAGCTTGACTAGAATGACTCCATTTTATTTCTTCACTCAGTTCCTCAGGGCTCAGCCCTACAGCAGAGCTTCCTGGCATAGGCCAGGACCGGGGACATGGCAGGCCTGAGCAGGGAGCTCCAGGTCCAGATTAGGTCCAGGAACCAGGCTGCTGCACCCTCTTATTTCCAGAGGTCATTGGCCTGGGGTAGGAAGAAGGGCTGCAGACAGGATGCCCGGTGCAGCCCCCACCCTGCTAGGTGATCTTGGGCAAGAGGCTTCCCCTCTCTGAGCCTTCCTGTCTGACGGCCCTGGCCCATTCTGTGGTTTTCCATCTCGACAGACAGCCAAGGAGGGCCGAGGGTGGGGATGAGGCCAATGCTCAGGAAGCAGGTGGAGGTGGACACCAGCGCCAGTAAGCCTGGAACCTACTCTTGGCCCTCCTCACTCTCTCCCACTTCCTGGTGGCTGTTGTTTCCACAGCCTGGAAGCTGGACCTTTGCTCGCCCCCACTTTTGTTTTAATTAAAAACAGAGTGGTATTCACTTACCAAATTAGTCCAATGCAAACAACCTGGAAGTTTATAAAGCCAGAGTAAAGGTAGTGCCCATCCCTCCACCCCACATCCATTCTCCAGGGAAAACTACTGCCAGTAGTCCCTGATAAAGTCTTCCAGGCACTTTCTATATGTATTTACAAACATACACACATTGATAGCTGTATTTTTTTTAAAAAAGGAATCATGCTATATATGCAGTTCATTTTTTTAAATTAAAAATAAGTTTTTAATATAAAAACATTGTGTAACCATTATATTAAAAATGTTGGAAAATACAGTTAAGCCAAAAAGAAAAAGGCAGCCCATAATCTCATCATTCCAGAAATAACCACTATTAATCCTTTAATCACTATGCAAAAGATATCTCTTTATTTTCATTTGATGGCCTTTTTTTCCCCATTTAAAAAAAATTGTGATTACACACAAATGATGGCATTCATCATACCTGTAAGTTATAAAACATAATAATATAATGGGCCTCTTGAACCCACCCACATGTCCCACTTAAAAACCAGATGGTACTAGAAATCTACACCCCCGTGTTTCCTCCCTTCTCCCACATCCTTGATTCCCTCAGGGAGACAACTGTTTTTGAGTTTCGCTTTGAAAACTTTAATCACTCTGGTAGGCAAAAGCTATCTCCTGTCCCTGGCTATGAGAGGTGGCTTACTGCCTGCTATATGCTCAGACAATATGCTGTGTAGTTCATTTGTCTACTGGGACTTGTCTTTTTCACTCCTAATGTCTCTAAGATTCATCCATGTAATTGTAGTTAATTTGTTTTCTCCTGCTGTATAATATTCCGCACTGTGACTGTTTCATCATGTAAAGAAATTCCATTCTCCTGTTGATAGATACATGCGCGGTTTGCAGTTTAGTATTATTCCAAGCAATACTGCGGTGAACTTTGTCGTGTACATGTGTAAAAAATTTTCCCAGGAGGGGAATGCACATTTTTACACCTTTGTTTTGCAAAGAGACTGTAGAGATGCAGTTCTTTAACTTGTTTTCTTCACTTGAACATCCTGTAACTATCCTGGCCATCTCTTCTGTCGGTGCGTTTTGATCTGCAGCATTCATTTTAGCAGGGCTGTGCCTTATTTCACCAGGCCATTATCATGGCTACTTGTTATTTTTCACTATCCCATAAAATGATGTAAAGAATACCCTGAAAATTTAAGTCAGTAACATTTTTAATCCTTACAACACCCGATGGTTTATTGTTCTCCCTATTGTTCAGAGGTCGGCAGGGAGAGGGTAAGTAATGTGCCAGGTCCCACAGCTAGAGAGGGCCGAGCTGGACTTGAATCCAAGGTGGCCCTGAGTTCACCCAGAGTGACTACTGGGTGCAGGGCTCTGGAGGCCCTGGGTAGGGAAGCCCAGGGAGAAACTCAACTGATTTCAAGCGCAGCGTGCTCTGAGACTCTGTTTCCCCATCTAGGTCGTGGTGACAATAAAGCCAAATCGAAGTGGGCCTGACCCACAGTAAAGGGGTTTCCTCGTCACTCCGGCGGCCCAGAGCAGTAAGCGAGGCGCTCACGTGGCCCCGGCCGGGGGTCGCCAGGCCTTCACTCCGCCCGCGCGGCGCCGTCCGGGGGTGGAGCCAGTCGCGGCCCCTGGAGGCTCCGCCCGCCTCCTCGGCCTGGGCCCGAGCGGCAACGGCGGCGCTAGGACCCTGCGGGCCCGGGCTGCGGCGGGGCCTGGGAGGCCGGAGGAGCGCGAACCCCGGCTCTCGGCTCCCGGCGCCATGTGAAGGGGCTCGGGGGCCGCGGGGGGCCGGGCGCTCCCCGGGGGAGGTGAGCGGGTTTCGCGCGGGGGCGGGCGACGGGAGGGGGCGCGCTGCCTGCTTCTCCTGGGGATGGGAAGTGATGATGCCGGGGCCCCGGGGGCTGCCTTAGACCGACTCTCCAAGCAACGGCGCCCGGAGATCCCGGTCCTCGAGCCCAAGGGCCATCGTGGGGTTCGCGGGGTCTCCTGCTGCCGACTACCCCCTTGAAACCCGGGACCCTGCCGCTGTCCTGGTTCCCTTCTTTTCTCAGCTGGGGCTAGGGCTCCGGACCTCACGGAGTGCGGGAGGTGGGGGTCAGCGCAAAGGGTGCGCAGAGGGTGAGTCGCCCCTACCCCTGGTGGACCCACGGGCTCAGCGCCCCCCATTTCGGAATAGGTGCACCCTCCCCCTTCTCCCCGGAGCCCTCCCGCGCGGCTCGTGGGTGCGTACCGACCCTGCGGGAGGACTCCCCAGGGTGGGAGAGGCAAATCCGCCAAACAGAGGACAGGGTGTGGCCCCCACTCTTATTCCACAGACTGAGCCCTCCTGCACGGCCCCGCCTTGGGAGTGAGTCCTCGCTCCTGGCCCAGCGCTCTGGGTTGCGGTCTCCGCAGCCTGAGCAAGTTGCTCCCCAAAAGGCCTATCCCCGGTGCCAGGCCAGGTGCCGGGTACACACTCGGAGGGCCTCTGGCCCATTCCAGCCCTGGGGGATCCTCGAGGGGGATCCCGGTAGCCTCAGCCCTGGGCTGCTCCCTGGAAACGAGGCTCCCCAGCAGCCTGAAGATCCCCGCAAGGCATTTTGTCTCTCTGAACCTCAGTCTCCTCATCTGTGAAGTGGGGAATAAGAGCCCTCACCATGCACTGTTGCCAGAAAGATTGAGGCTGTTGGGTGATGCTCAGCATGGCCGTCGCACACACCTGATAGAAGAGGGAGGTCGCTGGGACAGGGGTCAGAGGAGGGGCTAGTGCTTCGCTGGCAGACTTGGTGAGGCAGGCCTTGAATAACCCCGTGAGTTACCTACTTTAATTATTCCCATTTCACAGATGAGGAAACTGAGGCTCAGGTTACATGGCCTGCCCGAGGCCCCTCATCCAGTAAGCGGTGGAACCGGGATTCGCACTTGAACCTGAGATGGCCCTCTCAAGAGCAGGATTGTGACAGGGGTGACCAGGGGACCCGTGGTCCTGGCTGAAGGCTCTGCTCAGGCAAAGGTGGGAAGAGGGGGTGATCCTGGGAACTGGGGTGCTCTGGTATGTCTGGAGCAAGGGTCATTAGAAGGAAGTACCTAGTAGTGAGCGGGAAGGCTCAGTTCAGAGGAGCTCCTGTCTCAGCTGGACTCGTGAGGGCCTGGAATGTCAGAGGCTTCAGGGCTGATTGGGGCGACCCTTCTGGACTCCTGGCATTTGCCCTAATGGGCTGTGAGTGCGAGGACAGGCCACTTTCCCTTCTGATGAGCCTCAGTTTCCTAATCTGTACCCGGTAAGAGTCCCGAGGCCTCCCCGACCGGCTGTGAGGGATGGCCTGGGAGAAACCTGAAACCCGGCTGAGGAGGCGGGGGTCTCGGGTAGTGGGGGCGGGGGTTGGGCAGTGGGCGGGGTCAGATCCTAGCCAATCAGGAGCGGCGTGGAGGCGGAGCCTCCTTTGGCCAGAGGTTCTCTGGCTATTCCTGGTGGCAGTGTAGGAGTAAACAGCAGCTAGGTCAGGGGGCGGAGATAGTGGCGGGAGCTGAGAGGCCCCTGGAGGGGAGGACGGAGCTGGGGAGCCTGAGCCCCAGCTTCTCCCTCTGCACCTTCCCAACCTTAGTGCCCCTTGGGCTTGGGTCTGCGGGAGCTAGCAGGACACTAGTACTTGTCTCCTTTTGGCAGGTGGGGAAATTGAGATCTGGAGAGGAACAGGATGGGAGTTGGTTGGGGAATGAGGAGCAGATCTGGGCTTGTACCCTCACAGCTGAGGCCACTGGGGCTAGGGCAGGACAGAAGGGCTGCCCAAGGCTGCATTGTCTCCTGAGGCCCTGCCGCTCACCCTCTGAAGATGGGGCTGTGATTATAGCCTTTTGATGATGAGTCTGTGCCCTTAACCCCCAAGATCTTGCTGGTTAATAAATGAGGTCATTCAGCGGTCCTCCTGCACCCATTTCTGCTGGAGGCACAGCAGAGAATGTAAGCGAGGGCCTGTGTGGGCTGTGCCCTCAGGGAGCTCTCAGCCTGGTGGAGAGGTGACACAGGGGCCCTCCCTGACCCAGCACAGGCTTGGAGGATGAGTGGGTGGATATGTGCAGGAGGGCAGGGTGTTGCAGGCAGTTTCTGCAAGACCTGGAAAGGTGCAGTGCAGAGGAGCTTGGGGATCTGCAAGTAATGTTGCCTTACTCTGAGGCCACAGGGACCTAAGGCAGATTTTAGAGTAGGGGTGTGAATGAGGTTCCTGCTTGGTGAGGGGCAGGCCCCCAGCAGGGGAACCAGCTGCCTAGCAGAGCCAGGGTATACAGAGGCACCTGCTGAGGGACCAGAGTGGGAGATAGCAAGGAGCAAGGAGAGGGACATGGCTCTGCCACCACCCGGATGTGTAACCTTAGCCAGTTTTCTCCCCTTTCTGGGCCTCAGTGTCTCTATCTGCAAAATGGGTAGGAGAGCTGGCAGGGGAGGGAAGGGTGTATGTAGCCTTTGATCAGCTGGGCCTGGGGGAGGGCACTCAGACCATAACTATTTCTGTGGTTTGCAGGTGTGAGTCCACATCCTCGCCCCCTGGGCCATTTGCAGGACACTGGCCCCTGCCCCTCTGCAGCTGACGGAGAGAGATGAGTAGCAACAAAGTAAGTCTCCCTTCATTTCCTGTCCCCATTCCAGCCACTTCCTTCCTTTGGTGAGATGGGCTCCTTCAGGCCTTTCTCAGACCCAGGCCACCACAAGTTTCTCTTTCTCACCAAGAAGCAGCTGGTGCTTGGGAGGCCTGATTTGAATCCTGTTATGGCCACTGATCTGTGGCTTTAGGCAAGGCCCTGTCTCTCTCTGGGCCTCGGTCTACTGCTGTCTTCCCAGGCATGACTGGTCCATCTGTGGTAAAGGAGTGTCTGAGAAGGTAATTGGAGTGCTGTACAGGGGATGGGTGTGGGGAGACGGTGGGAAGGGACAGTGGTCAGTCAAAGATGACAGAATATTGTGAGCATCATCCTGAGAGTGTCAGGATTCCCCACCATCTATTCATTCATGCCTTCCTGAGCACATGCTTGGTGCCTGTCCCTGCACACCCCTTTCCTAGGATCCACTGCACCATAGCCTTGGCAGAGCGAGAGCATTGGGGTTGGGGTGATGTGGGTGTTATCAGTCTGGGTCCAACTGGCAGAAAGAAATCACACAGTAATTTGAACAGGGAAAGTTTAAAGACTTATTAACTGTAATCAGACATTGGAGTAACTAGAGATTGGAACTTTAAGATATTTTGGGTATCGCAGGAATAGCATATATAAGGAAACCCAGGCCTTTCTGGAGATGGCACAGCTATGAATGGCAGAGAACTCACTATGGTGCTGTGCTAGTGGAAGACAAAAATCTACCCTCTAGGCTACAGGGAAGGCTGTTCATAGGAGGTACCTCTCTGGAGGCACCCTAGGTCCATATAAGGTCTGCTCCAGGGAGGGGAAGCCAGTGGTCTCTGGGGGTTGCAGGTGGTGAGTGGACTGCATGAGCTGAACTCTGGAGAAGCTGGGATCACAGCAGGAGCCAGAACACTACTCCAAAACTGCCTGAGGGTGGGTGCTGGAGGAAGCTGCTGAGTGCAACTGGTTGCTGGCCATTGGGAACTGGAGACTGAGTACACCTGCCCCAGAAGCAGGTGCAAACCTGTCAAAACCAGCAAGCAAAAGCCTTCCCTCCTGCAGTGTCTCTCTGGCGCCATCTACTGACAGGCTTAATATGCAGTTAGCCGGCGAGAAAAAAACAGGGGAAGAGCCCAGATCCATTTTCAGAGAGCTGGCAAAAAGGGTGAACTTGGAGCTGAGAAGCAGCACATGGGTAGCCAGCACAGGGGGCTCAGCATCACCGGGACTCCCAGGTCTCACCTAGCCTTGCAGACCCTGGGCAGATAAATCCCAGTGGGCACTTTGGATATCCCTTTTCTGCCCTGCCAGCCTGATTCCTGACCAGAGCCATCCCCTCCAGGTTTAAATGAATGATGGACATTTGTGGAGAGTTGCTGTCTGGGGGAAGACCTGGATCCTCTCATTTGACTGTCCCACCTGTCTCCAAGCATCCGTCCAGCGGCAGCTGGCAGGATCCTTCTGACACTCACATCCAGGCCAATCCAGCAGAACCTCCTGAGAACTTTCTGTGCTCTGGGCCCTGCCCTGAGATCTGGAATACAGTGGGGAGTGAAGCTGACCCAGTCCCAGAGCTCATGGTGGTGTGATGGGTGATGGGGTGCACAGTGGGCCTGAGGACACCTTCCCTTAGGAGGTAGTGTCTGAACTGATCTGGAATGAGGAGCAGGATGTCGTTGGGTATGGTAGGTGGCATGGAGGCAGGGCACTGAGCCTGCAGAGTCCCTGGGCTCTCACCAGCCTCTCCCCTCTCCAGGAGCAGCGGTCAGCAGTGTTCGTGATCCTCTTAGCTCTCATCACCATCCTCATCCTCTACAGCTCCAACAGTGCCAATGAGGTCTTCCATTATGGCTCCCTGCGGGGCCGCAGCCGCCGGCCCACCAACCTCAAGAAGTGGGGCATCACTGATGGCTACGTCCCCATTCTCGGCAACAAGGTAGGGCAGCCACTTGGGGGAGCTCCCTTAGAGCTCCTGGTGGCTGATCCTCCCCATTGCCCACCACTGCTCCCTCCTCCTACCCCTCTTCCTCTTTCCTCCACTCCTTCCATCTCTCCTAAGGAAAGGGCTGACTCTGGCCGGGGGGAGGTCAAGGCCCTGGATTTCAGTGCTTTCAGCCCCTTGTTTGTGAACTTGGACGAATGCCCTACCCATCCCTGGACCTCAGTTCTCTCCAGGTTCCCACCCTTGGCACTAAAGTCCTGCCATCTCCTTAGTCAGAATTCCTTTGGAAAGGTGTCTGGTTTTCCATGATCTGTCTGCTGGGGAGCCCACACAGGGTTTGTGAGGACACTGGGGTACTTGACAACACAAAAACAGCTGCTGCTCCTGTCACTCTCGATCCCCTTCCCCTATTTTATTTTCCTCCTAGCACATTTGACTTACCACCTGGCGTTATTTTATCTTTAATTGTTTACTATATGTCCGTCCCAACCATGAGTTTTTTTTTTTGGTTTTTTGTTTTTTGTTTTTTTGTTTTCTTTTTGGTATGTGGGTAGCTCCCTGACTAGGAATCGAACCCAGGCCGCAGCGCTGACAGCGCCAACGCCGAAGCCTTAAGCCACTACACCATCAGGGAACTCGCTCAACCATGAGTTTTTATTTTTTATTTTTTATTTTTTTGCTTTTTTTGGTATGTGGGTAGCTCCCTGACTGGGAATCGAACCCAGGCCGCAGCGCTGACAGCGCCAACGCCGAAGCCTTAAGCCACTACACCATCAGGGAACTCCCTCAACCATGAGTTTTTAAAGGCAAGAGTGGGCATAATAATTCTGGCCTCCTGGAGGCCTGGATGTACAAACAACAGGCCCTGGCACTGAGTGGTTGTGACAGTGTTGACTTTCCTTGCCCTCCTCCCAGACGCTGCCCTCCCGGTGCCACCAGTGTGTGATTGTCACCAGCTCCAGCCACCTGCTGGGCAGCAAGCTGGGCCCTGAGATTGAACGGGCTGAGTGCACAATCCGCATGAATGACGCGCCTACCACGGGCTACTCAGCAGATGTGGGCAACAAGACCACCTTCCGCGTGGTGGCCCATTCCAGTGTATTCCGTGTGCTGCGGAGACCACAGGAGTTTGTCAACCGGACCCCTGAAACTGTGTTCATCTTCTGGGGCCCCCCAAACAAGATGCAGAAGCCCCAGGGCAGCCTTGTGCGCGTCATCCAGCGGGCAGGCCTGGTGTTCCCCAACATGGAGGCCTATGCCGTCTCTCCCGGCCGCATGCGCCAATTTGACGACCTCTTCCGGGGTGAGACGGGCAAGGACAGGTACCAGCCTCCTGCCTGCCCCCTCTGGCCAGCCCTCTGCTCCTCCTCAGCATGCTCCACCCAAAGGGCCTGTTGCTCCCAGCATGCACTGCCCTGAGGATGTGGTCACTTCTTGTCACCCTCTGGTCAGGTTTCCTCAGGGAGTTCTCTTCATGTCTAGCTCTTAGCACAAGTCATTTCCAACATGTTGCACTGGAGAGTGGCCTCGATTTCCCAGGAGGGCTTCCTCCCAGTGCACATTGCTCTGAGGAAATGAGGGCTCCCATCTTGCTCTCTGTAAGGTTGCATAGTCATTCCTAGCATCTTCTAGGAGAGCTCCCTTTAGGTGCCTCATGGAAGGTGTTGACTATTCCCAGCACTTCTTGCTTTAAGCATGCTGCATCTCCCAGCATGCTCTATTCTAAGCATACATCATTCCTAGCCTTGCTCTGACTAATCTCCCTAGAAAAGCTAGGCTGGTGTCATCCAATAGAAATATGATGCAAGACACATATGTAATTTAAATTTTTCTAGTAGCTCCATTTAAAAAGTAAAAAAAAGTGCTATTATTTTTAATATGTTTTATTTAACCCACTGTGCCCAGCATATAGATCCTATACATTATTTTGTTTGATTTATACCAAAATATTTAAAATTTTGGAGCTATTATAAATGGTATTTTTAAAATCTTTTTTGGTTCCTAATTATTCATTGCTAGTATTTAGAAATATGATTGATTTTTGTGTGTTGACCTGATAGCCTGTAATCCTGATAAAGTTACTTAATGGTTCTAGGAAATTTTTGTAGATTCTTTGGGATTTTCTGTGCAGATGATCATGTAAGGACATGCAAATAAGGACAATTTTATTTCTTCCTTTCCAACTGGCATGCCTCTTCTTTCTTTTTCTTGCCTTATTACTCTGGCTAGGACTTCCAATACAATGTTGAATTGTATTGGAAGTGGTGCGAGTAGACATCTTTGCCTTGAACTTTAGTCTCAGCAGGAAAATATTCAGTTTTTCATCATTGAATATGATGTTGACTTTAGGTTTTTGTAGCTGCCCTATATCAAGTTGAGGAAGTTCCCTTCGCTTACTGGTTTGCTAAGAGTTTTTATAATTACCGGATACTGAATTTTATCAAATGTTTTTCTGCATTAATTGATATCATGTGGTTTTTCTTAAGACTGTTAATATGGTGGTTCATATTGATTGATTTTGGGGGGGGAGGGGTGGTTCCCTGGCTGGGAATCGAACCTAGGCTGCGACATTGAAAGCGCCGAAGCCTAGCCACTACACCACCCGGAAATCCCCCATATTGATAGATTTTTAAATGTCGAGTTAGTCCTGCATTTGTGGAATAAACTCCACTTGATTGTGGTGTTTTTTTCCTCTATTGCTGGATTTGATTTGCTCATATTTTGTTGAGATTTTATATCTGTGTTCATGAAAGATGGGTCTGTAGTTTATTTTGTACTGTCTTTGCCTGGTTTTGGTGTCAGGGTAGTGCCGGCCTTAGAAAATGAATTAAGAAATAACATAGAATTGGTGTTATTTCTTCTGTAAATGTTTGGTAGAATTTGCTAGTGAAACTCTCTGGGCCTGGGGAGTTCTTTTTCAGAAGATTTAATTTAAAACTATACATTCACTCTCTTTTATAGTTATGGGTTATTCAGGTTATCTGTTCCATCTTGGGTGAGTTTTGGTAGTTTGTGGTTTTCAAGGAGTTGGCCCATTTCATTTAAGTTGTCACGTATGTAGCTTTTTTTGTGGTTTTCTTATTTTTCAAAATATTTACAGGGTCTATGATAGCCTCTCTTTTATCCTTGGTATTGGTAGTTTGTGTCTTTTCTTTCTTCTTTGTCGGTCTTGCGAGAGGTTTTAAATGGTATTTTTAAAAAGTGTATTTTAAACTTTTCAAAGAACTACCTTCCATCAAATACATCCAAAATATTTTCAGTTCAACATGTAAGCAATATCAGAAATGATCAATAACATATTCTACAGTCTTTTTTTTTTCATACTCTCTAAGAAATCCAGGTGTATTTTACATTGATGGCACATCTCAACCACATGTCAAGTGCTCACATGTGCCCACGTGTGGCTGCTGTAGTGAGAAGCACAGTTCTAGGCTCTTAGCTACTTCTTCCGTGCTTTGCTCTGAACTTGTCACTCCTAGCATGACTGTCTCTGATTAGTCTCCCCTTGGGAGTTTGCTCCTAGTATAGGCACAGCTGCTTCTAGCATGTTCTGTGGTCATGGTCCCTCCCAGCCTGCCCGAGTATGACCAGTCTCCCCAGGAGTTTATTCCTAGCATGCCCTGCTCCTACCCTTTCCCTCAAAGGAGATCTCTCCACACGCCTCACCTCTGCCCAGACAAGCCCTCTGCCAGCATGCCTCTGCTCCCACAGTGGGCTGGACCAGGGGTGACTGAGTGGGGGTAGGACCCCATGTTGGGTGGGTGGAGTTCTTGGAAACTCTGGGGGGGCTGACTGGTTCTCCCTGCCTGTCCCACCTCTGCCTGAGTGCCTCCTTATCCTGCTCCCTCTCTGCCCCCAGGGAAAAGTCCCATTCGTGGTTGAGCACAGGCTGGTTCACCATGGTGATTGCGGTGGAGTTGTGTGACCATGTGCACGTCTATGGCATGGTCCCCCCTGACTACTGCAGGTGAGCCCCCCTCCCCAGGACAGTACCCAGTCCCTGGCCATGGGATGGAGCTGGTATTCAGACTGCTCTGCAGAGATCTAGGCTCCATGGAGCTACCTCAGGGACCTCTACCCTAAGCTCAGCCGGAGTCCAGAGTTTGTGTATTAATATTAGCTGTTATTATTACTATATGAAAAACTCATGAGGGGCCAGCTATAGCGTGTTACCTCATTCACTCCTCACAGTGACCCTAAGCGATAGGTACGTTATTCTCATTTCATAGGTGAGAAGAACCTGAGGAGGATGTTTTGTGAGTGGCCTAGGTTCCCACAAACAGTAAAGTGGGGGCTAGTCTCCAGAGCCCACAGTCTTTACCTCAACCCTACTCTGCCACCCTCCTGGGGACAGGAAAAGGTCTATTGCATTAAAAACCACTTGGGTGGTCACAAACCTACTCCACCCTACACCCATTTTATAGATGGGGAAACTGAGGTCCAGGGAGGGGCAGGGGTTTCCTCCACTGAGGTCCTGTTGCAGGTCAGGGGCTGGAAAGGGCCAGGGCCCTGCCAGCGCCTACCCTGCCCTCACGGCCCCCATCTGCTCTGCCCCAGCCAGCGGCCCCGCCTGCAGCGCATGCCCTACCACTACTATGAGCCCAAGGGGCCGGACGAGTGTGTCACCTACATCCAGAACGAGCACAGCCGCAAAGGCAACCATCACCGGTTCATCACTGAGAAGAGGGTCTTCTCGTCCTGGGCCCAGCTCTACGGGATCACCTTCTCCCACCCGTCCTGGACCTAGGCCGTGCTGCCCGTGGGGCCCTCACGAGGGACACAGCAGAAGTGGCTCTCAGACCAGCCGCTCAACCAAGGGCCATCTCCTGGCCAGTCAAGGCTGGCCAAGCATCTTGTGGCCAGGCAGGGTCTTGGAGAGGGTGTATCCTCCAGCCAGTCAGGGCTGGGGGTAGCTTTTGGCCAATCAGGGATTTGGGCTTCTATGTGGTTAATCAGGGGTGTCGGGGTTTCTTGTCCAGTCAGGGTCTGAGCATAGTCAATCAGGGTATTTCTGAGTCATGTGAGGCCTTTCCCATGAGGTCTTGGTTCAGAGCCCCAGGATGGTTCTCAAATCACTTCCTACTGGCTGGAACATCGGGGTCTTGTCCCAGGCAGCTGGGAACTTCGGGTGCCCTTCACTTCCCAGAGCCAGCAAGAGAGGTTGCGTGGGAGGTGGGCGCTGTCTGAAAGCCGGGCTGGGGCATCTGGGGGTTGTGTGCAGGGGTCTCAGAGGTGGGAGGCCAGTGCCTCAGTCTCGGTTCTGCCCTGAGTTGCCTTGGACAAATCCCTTGCCCCCTCTCTGGCATCCTTCCGCCTGGGTCAGATTCTGAGAGTCTGGGTTCCCTTGAGGGAGCGCTTAGCTCCCTGGGAGTCTGGGGTTCCCTTCCCCATCTCCTTCTGGAAATGAGGGTATTTTTGTGCAAACTCCCCAAGGTTTGGGGGACTCTGATAAAAATGGGACAAACCTTCAGCTGTTTCTTAGCCCTCTACCCAGCTGCCATTGGCTTGGCTCTTAAAGAGCCAGGCCCCCTTTTCTGCCATCCAACAATGAGGCTTTTCACCTGTTGGAGGAGCCTTTGGGGCTGAGACATGGGGACCCCAGCCAAACTGGAGTTTCAAACAGTCCCTTTGCAGCTGCTGGAGTCATCCAATTTTCTCCCTCCGGGTGGGCCTGGGGAATCTCAAGGGGGCCGGGAGCTGCGTTGCCTGGCTTCTGTCCCCCCTCACTCTATTGCAGACACTTTGTTGCTGGGCCTCAGTGGGGTGGGTTTGCCCCTGCTCTGCAGGAGCTTGGAAGGGAAGGGACCAGGTGGGGGAGGAGGAATCCAGGCAAGCCCTTGCACATTGAGGTGGGGAGTGGGGGCCGGCGACTTCCCCAAACTTGGTTTTGTAATGATTTGTACAGGAATAAATGCACCTCAGCTCCAGCTCCATTTCCTGTGTCTCCCTATCGAGCTGGGCTCTCTCTGGCCCAGGGCATCCGGCCTCCTCAGGACGGTGCCCACACCTTCCAGGTTGGATGGGCGCTCACACACAAGCAGGATGGCCCGCTTTTTCAGCTGGCCAGTGAGTCATGCATTTTGCAGCTTGGGTGGAGAGCTGGCAGCTCTGGGGGCTGGGGAGGTGTGGGGTTCCCAAGCCAAGCCCACCTGGCTTTTCCATTCCTGCCTTCCCCTATCTCTGTGACCTTGGGCAGATCTCTTTCTCAGAGCCCCAGGTCCCTCATGACTGAAATGGGACCACACACTGCCCTCTGGGGAGAGGACAGGTCCCATGACAGGTTCTGCTCTACTCAGGCCAGCAAGGGGCAGTTAAGGGGTACAAAGACAGTAACACAGGTGCTGTGGGAGGGGCTTTTGAGGAGGTGATGTTTTTTCGGAGGCCTGAAAGGTAAGGACGAGTCCTGCAGAGGTTGGGGATGAGCTTCCAGCAGGAAGACAAGGGTTTGGGAAAGAATGACATCTCTGTCACAGCAGCTTGGGAGACAGGAGGGACAAGGCCAGGGACAGTGGTGGGGACAGAGGTTGCCTCTAGGGCCTGGGGGTGCTGAGGGCAGGGAGCTGAAATTTCCTGCAGGGCCCAGCAGGCAGGAGTCAGGCAGGGCTGCAACCCTGGGAGGGCTGTGGTGAGCTGTGGTTAAGCTCTTATTTACAACTCCAGGTTGGCAGAAGGAAGGGGGTCTGTGACCCTGGGAGATTACAACCTGTTCAGGCAGATAAGATGCCCTTGGGAGCAGGAGGCCTAACAACGGGTGACTGTGTGAGACAAGGGCGGGCCGGCCTGCTGAGGACCCAGAGAGAGCTCTCCCTGGGCGCTGGGCCAGCAGAGATGGTGGGCCATTGAGCTGGGTGGAGAGAATGGCACCCTGCATTTGTCTCTCAGTTCACGTATACATTTTCAGTAAGTAGCCACGTGCCATGTGCTGTATTAGGTGCAGTTGAAGAGGGAGGGAGTGTCAGGTGGGGCGAATGGCCCAAACAATAGCCCAGTGGTAGAACCCACAGCCTCCATTGGGAGGCAGTGAGGCTGCAGAAGGAGAGAGCAGTAGGGGATGAGACCACTTGGGACCAGATTGCAAAAGGCAATGAGTGTCAACCTGAGGTGGGCAAAGGCTCAATCCCTCTTGCTTGGAGAGGTCATCCTTGCTTGTACAGCTGCAGGACAGATAGTCAGGAGGCTGGGAGGTTGCCCAGCCAAGGGCTGGGCCAACCACGTACAGTAATGGTGGTGGGTGTGTTGGAGGAACAGGGACTCTTTGCAAAGTCATTATGTGGTGAGACTAAGGCCCTGCGTGGGGATGGGGATATGGGAATGCGCCACACTCCTGCCCCGTGCAAAAGCTTCTGGGAATCTGTCTGCCCACTGGTGGGCGTGAAGGAAGATGCAGGAGGGGACCAAGAGCAGGTAGGTTGCTGTGGGAAAGTTCAGTTTAGCAGCAAGAGGTAGGACTGGTAAAGGATGCTGAGGGCAGGAGGCCTGGGGCCTAGTCCTCAGCCCCACAGAGGGGACCCACAGACACTCGTACACTCACTGCCAAAGTCATCTTCCAGAAGCTTCCTCGTCACAGTCCTCTTTGCTCTGAAACCTTCACTGGCTCCCTACTGTGGCCAGGACCAAACCTACCTCATTTGGGGTTCAGGGCCCCCTGCATCCCTGTGTATCCCTCTCACTCCTGTGAACCCCTCTGCACCCCGCTTGGGTGGGGATGGGGGCATCTCCCACCATCTGCAAACCTCAGCAGTCCAGCGAGCCCACCCAGGGCAGCCCCTTGTGGGCCCTGTGTGCTGACACCTGGCCCAGCCCGAACTTCAGAGTGAGTTCGGCCCGGATTCAAGCCTGAGAATTCTTTCTTGAAACAGAATATTTTTTAAATGTTTATAAAAATTGGTTTCATTTTATATAGTTATGTTTTTAGGTATTTTTAATACCATAAAAAATAACTGAAACCACACAAATGATGTAAGATAGAGGGAGAGAGCATCGCCCAGTGCTTTTCCCCTATTAACAGTTGGGTATAACCCTCCTGATTTTTCCGCCATGCAATTTTTTCCCTCCCTCCTTCTCTCCCTCCTCCCTCCCTCCCTCTTGCCTACCTCTCTTCCTCTCTCCTTCCTTTTCTCTTTTTAGGTTATATCTCAGAAAGAAAAATTTCTGAAACTTTGATATTCCAGCATTGGTGGAAAATCCATAGGTCATATGCAAATGAAACAGTTAAAATAGGTAACTTAAAATAGGCTTTTCTCCAGTTTTTAAGATTTTTCACTTTCTTACTATCTGAAAAATGTAAGGCTGCCAGCTCACCATGTTCACGTGTGCAGCTCAGAGGTGCTAAGTGTGGTGGCGTTGTTGTGGGACGGGCCTCGGGGACTTCTCCATCTCGCGGGTCTGGAACTCCGCGCCCCGTAAAACAACTTGCATCTCCCGTGCCCTCCGCCTGATAGCCCCCATTCTACTTCCTGTCTCTGAGTCTGCCGGCTTCATACCGCAAGCAGGTGGACTCACACAGCGTTTGTCTTTTTGTGACCGGCTGATGTCACTCAGCGTAACGTCCCCAGGGTACATCGGTGTTAAAAGTGTTTCATATATAAAGGAATCGATGCTTGTATTTAAAAAAAGAAAGAAAGAAAGACGAGCCTGACGCAGCCTTTAGGACGTGGAAGCCCCACCTCCATCCCGGGGGGCACGTGCGCACACCCACCCTCTCAGTTCATTTCAACTTCCAGATGCCACTGAGACATTGCCAGTGGTGAGACAGTGCCATTTCGGCGACGTTACCCGCCAGGGAAAGAGTCGAGGAATAGATTTTACACACTCCCCGCTGCACGCAGGTCGGAGATGACGACACCGCCCGGCGTTTTGCCCCTTTCTCTTGCCCCGCCAGCCGCGCAGATCCCCGGCTGCCCTGTCCCTGCTGACCTTAAGGGCAGTCACCACCTCGCCACCTGCCGGGCGGCACTGCCCTCCCTCCCACCGGCAGCCCCACGGGCACTAGAGAACCATCCTGTACACACTGTGCCCGCGTGTGGGGGTCCTGAAGGGGAAGGGCACATTTGAAATTTTGATGGATGTCATCAATTTGCTTTCCCCAAAGGGTGTGCCAGTGCACACAGCCATCTACAGTTTGGGAGAGGGCAGGCATTTCAAATTACTTCTGAGGCTTGCCTGACTTAGCACTTGCCCTTCCCACAGATGGGGACGCTCAGGTCCTAAGGAGAAAAGACCTTCTCTGATGTCACAGGTGGCAGAGCTGGGACTACATCCAGGCTTTTCGGTGTCCAAGGTGCTCTTGCTAAGAAACCACCCACCTAAAGTGGTCTTGCTCTCTGAGTGGTCTCACTCTCTTGCTCAAACACCTTCCATGGCTCCCTAGTACCTACAAGACAAGTTCTAAATTTAACCACCCTGCCCTCTGGGACTATCGCCTTCAAGGTCGTGGTGTGGTTCTGTGGTCAAGTGCAGGAGTTCTGAAGCTGCGTGGTCCTGGTCTCTGCCCTGCTATTTTATTGAGCAACTGTTGCTCTCTCTCAGTCTTTAGATGAACGTGGCATTTTCTATTGGGAACCTCAGGCAAGCTGTTTGACAGGTGTGAACCTCACTTTCCTCCACGCTTAAGGACCCACAGACATGGCCTGGGTCTGGTGCTCCGCCCAGTGCCTGGTGCACAGTAAGTGCTTATTAAAGGGAGCTATTCTTTTTATCAGGATCGTTGGTCCCCATCTGGGTACAGCATTCTGAATGTCCCACATCCTCAAGCTTGCCTCACCCTCACCGGGAGCTGTCAGGTGGCTCCATGGGGGCAGGCTTGGTTTTTATTTACATAATCAGCTGGGAGAGGGTTTTGTTGGTGATCTTTGAGGTCCTGAGGAATTTCAGTCCCAGAGGAGTTCTTGGGACCCCTTCCAACAAGGGTGGAGGAATTTCAGGTAGATCTTGGCCCAGGGGCCTCTGGGCAGGATCTGTGGAGGGGCTGCAGGGACTGGTCTGGCCAGCAAAACCCCCAGAATCCATGCCTCGCTCCTGTCCCTCCCTGGTCTGGCCTTTTTCTGCCACCACCTTGCTATGGGATTTTGTGCAAAGAGCCTGGTCTACCTGGGCCTCAGTTTCCCCTGCTGTCATATGGAGAGTTTGGCCCTATCCCTCTAGAATGATGTGGGCACAGTAGAGGTAATGCAGGAATGGAAACCCCTCAGCAAACTGTGAAGTGCTCTGTGTGGGTACAGGCACAGCCACCTGGAGGGAAGACTCCAGCCTTGCTCTGGTTTTCCATCAGGGCTCCGCTCTGGTCCAGTCCCCTCCCTTCCCGATCTACTCTCCCTCCTCTTCCCTCCCTCCTGCCACCACGAAGCTGGCTCCCGGCATGCCGCGCGCTGCTGACAGCCTTATAAATAGTCGCCTTTGCGGGGCGGGTGGCTGCGAGGACGGCGCAGGGCACGCACTGGCCTCGGCGCCCACCCGCGCCCCACCCCCCAGGTCAGTGTGTGCCCCTGTGTCTGTCTGTGCACGTAGCAGGGCAGTGCCTCTGCGGGGGGTGGGGAAGCTCGGAGCACGGGGGAGTGCGTGTTTGTGGCGGCAGGGTATCCCTGGGGTTTGTGTGGCTGTGGTGTGTCCATGGTTAGGATCTGTGTGTATCTGCCTGTCTACACTCCCCAGGCTCTGCTCTGGGTGTTCGGGCTACGCTGTATGTGCCTTTGTGGGGTGTGTGTGTGTGCATGTGTTGCAGTCTCTCCCAGCCTCCTACACAGTCACCCCTTTGTCCTGTTCCTACACTCCTGGGGCTCCAGGTTCCTGTCCTTGGCACGTCCCGGCTGGGGCCCCAGGGAGGGGGGCTGTGGCCTGACTCCCTGCCCCAGGACCTGGGCGGGGCAGCCTATGTGATTGGAGGAGCTATCCTGTCATTTTGAGTGCTGTGGGGACGGGGTGCCCCCTCGATCTTTGGCCCCCTGCCTCAGACTTCTGAAAGGGCAGGGACTCTGGGGCCAGCACACGGGGCCTTTCCTGAGCACTGCTCAGCTACCACCCCGGACTCTTCGGCAGCAGCAGCAGGACAGGGCCTGGGGTGCAGGCCCAAAGAAGGGACACCAACTGCCCAAGGTCACACAGCTGAGTGATGGAGTTGGGATTTGAACCCTAGGTGATTGCCATCCACTGAAAAGGCTGCTCTTGGTCGGGAGATGGGAGACCTGGGTCTTGCCCTGCCTGGCCTTGTCTTGTGATTGAGGATTGAGTGTCTGTTTCTCTGGCCTCAGCTCCCCAGGCCCCTCAGCAGACCACCCAGTTATACTAGGCGTCACCGTGGCCCTGATCTGGGGGCCTTATAAGGCCTGGGTGCTGAGTCCGTAACCCAACTCCATCCTGGACCCCTGGCCTCCGTGAGGCCTCCTCACCACTCAGGTTATTTTGGACCTAGGAGGTGACAGGTGCCAACAGGACAGAGGGGCTTAGGTTACTAGGAGGGGGCAGAACAGGGTGGGGTCAGAGGCAACTCCTCAGGTGTCACCGCAGGCTGTCCCTGGCCTGGGGACCCTCCCGTCCCCTGCCAGCTGCTGAGCGGTGTTGGCAGTTCCTACCCCTCCTTCAGCTCACTCAGCGGGAAAGAGGCTATAACTCACGCCTCCCAAGCAGGACGGTCAGCAAAGCTGCTTAAGGACCCACTGAGTGCCGGGCCCAGAGCAGCAGCAGACTGCAGCCTCGGCCTTGACGCCAGCCCGGCCCCGAGCAAGCCTCTCCTCTGCGAGCCTCAGTTCCCTCCCAGGACGCCTGCGAGGATGGAGTGAGGCTCTTGGGCCCTCGGCTCAGCCTGGGCCAGGGGAATATAGGGGTGCAGTACAGCAGAGAGGTCCCAAACAGTGCGGCGTGTGTGCCGCCAGGGGAGGTTTAGAAAAGGCACCTGCCAGTGTGGGCGTGGAAGGCAGGATCCAGGAAGGCTTCCTGAAGGAGGTGACACCTGAATTGAGTCCTAAACAGTAACACCTTGGATAAAGGCATCCAGGCATTGGGTGTGACATGAACTGGGGACACTCAGTGGGTGAGGGAGCTCCCAGCAGTTTAAGGGGCAGCTGCTAAAGGCTGTGAGCTATGTTTAGGGCACAGGCTTTACCTTGGAAGCTGAAGGGGCCACACTTGGAAGTTTTCTTTCTTTCTTTCTTTCTTTTTTTTTTTTTTTTTTAAGCAGGCGAGTGACTTGGTCTTATGCTTGTGGGAAATAGTGCAGATTGCCTGGTGGGCGAACAAGGGAGTGGCCCTGAGGACACAGACCAGAGAGAGGGGTCCAGGAACAGGAGGGTTGGGATGTGCCTTAGCAGGGTGGAGGTGGCTGTGGGAGAAGGGCCTCTAGCTGGGGACGCTGGAGGGACTGTTGAGTCCGAGGGGCCTCTGGCTTGTCCAGGGGCCGTAGACTTATGGGGCTGGGCCCGCTAAGCAGGGATGGGGCCTCCTGAGAACCTGAAACCAACAGTGAGAGGGTGGAGTGGGGGCCTGGCGCGAGGGTCCTGGGCAGGAGGAATTCTGGGCAAGGATCCAAGAGTCAAAGGTCAAGGTGAGGGTGACCTTAAGGAGAGCTGGCAAGTGGAGGCCAAAGGTGTATAGGCAGCAATTCCGAAGAGACTGATGGGAAGGGGAGATTGAGGGAGGTCCCTCAGGGGGCTGTGGCAGCAGGGTGGGGTCCCAGGAGGGGTTGGGGTTGATTTATATGCTGAGGCGATGGGAGGGCAGTGGAGCAAGGTCCTCAAGAGGGTGCGGGGCTAGAGCCATGTGGGGTGGGGGTGGAAGCTGGGCCTGCAGGTGGCGGAGGAGGACAGAGCCTGGGGACCCCCTCAATTGGAAACGGCGAGGCTGTGGGCACACGGACGACTCGTACAGCTTCCTTCCCTTCAGAGTTCTGTGTCCCTTTGCGTATCCTCTTCCAAACCCCATCCCGGGTCGGGACACACCCAGCTCCCCGTCCCGCTTCCCGCCTCCCAGGGAGCTTTCCTCTCAGCCCTGGGGAGCCAGAGCGTCGTCAAGGTGTCAGGCAGATGCAGGACTGCGCTGTCTCCTGGCCCTCTCAAGGGGAGCAGCTGAACGGTTGCTGGTGTCTCTGGGTACCCCCCTCAGTGGCCAGGGGCAGGCTGCGCCTTGACAGGTGAGCCAGCAGAAGCGCACTGAAGAAGGGTGACTTTCCCAAGGTCATTCCACCTCCTGGGCCTTCCCTGCTGGCAGCGGCCCCCTCCACCCTCTGGAGGCATGTCAGGGCCTGGCACACACCGGTGGCTGGGCAGGAGCAGAGGCAGGGTCGGGGGTCTCCCGCTTCCCCGCCCCACTGTGCCCTTGTCTTGCAGAGCGCTGACACGGCTCCCCGGACCTCGGCAGGATGGAAGGTAGGAAGGCTCCTCTCCTCTCCTGCTCACGGCCTGGGCCTCAGTGTGCCCATCTGTTCGGGAGGTGTGCTTTGGGGAGACATTCAGGGAGGGCTTGGAGGAGGCCCTGGGACTGCCAGAGGGGGCCCGAGTGGAAGTCCTCCTCAGGTTTCTCACGGGATGTGCCAACTTTAAGATTAATTTCAGAAGTGCCGGGCGGCCTTGAGGCTCCTGAGGGCCCCACGGCTCACCTCCTACACTGGTACTTTTAGAGCTGAATCGCTGCCTCTTTCTGGAGACGGTGGGCACTGGCGAGGGGAGGCCTGCCCTGTGGAAAAGCCCCAAGTGTGCCATTGTCCCTCCCTCTCTGGAATGCAGTTTCCTGGTTGTCCAGTGGGGGTCAGTCTAGAGGGTGTCTTGGGCCTTCCTGGCTATTAGGGGCTGGCCCTGGAAGGAGTCACGAGCAGAGAGCCCAGCTGGCCCGCCTTCTGACAGCACCACCCTTCCCATCCCTGGCGCTGGGCCTGGGCAGCTCTTAAAGGAGCCCAGCGGGCCTGGCTGCTGCTGCTGCTGAAGCCAGCAGTCACCTTTCCACCCCTGGGGCTCCGAAAGTCAGTGGCCACTGGGCTGTGACCTCCCCCGACACCCAGGCTTGTCCCTGTGACACAGCAGGCAGGTGGTGGGAACTCACAGGAGAGACCATTCTTCCGACAGCTCCTCTAGGCTCTAGCCCCACGGCCAGGAGGACCCCTGGGAGCTGCCCAGTGGGACAGGGACAGAGGACCAGAGAGGGTGTAGAGCTCTTTCTGTAGGTCTCACGGCGAGGTCCCCCGAGAAGAAGGGAAGGCCAGGCTCTGGTCCCTGCCTCTCTAGGCCTCCGTTTCCCTCTGTTGGTGGGGCTGTGGTCTTTCTGAGTTCTGAGGGCCTGCGAGACAGAGGTTGTAATGTAAGCTGACCTCCCTCTCCCGGCAAGGGTTCCACATGCCCACCGCAGCCTTCTTCCCTGGCAACTGTCTCCAGGGCAACATATGTTGTGGTTGCCAACTCCACATTTGTACCACCCAGGGAAGGTGGGGTGATGGGCAGGCCCAGGGCCTGGGAGGGAAAGGGTAGGGGACACAGCAGACCGGGACCATGGGTGCCTACTGCTCAGCGAGAAACTCTCATGTTGATGAAGACTCTGAGGCCAGAGGTGACCCGCTGCGGGGGTCTAGCCACCCCCAGGGAGCGCGTGTGAGGGTTGGCACCCTCACGGCCTGAGCCCACGGCCTCCAGGCCTGTGCCCCTGCTGCTCCCTCTGCCTGGCCCAGCCTCTGCGCTTTCCTTACCCCATCACGCTCTGGACTGAGGCTGGTCTGGCTCCCTGAGGAGCGCGGGCTGTCTGTCCCTCTGCCTCCGGCCCTGTGCAGGACTAGGACTCTGGCAGAGCTCCTGGCCATTTGTCAAGTGAATGGCTGAGCTCTGCTCCCCTCTTCCCTTTCACAGAGAAGCTGAAGAAAACCAAGATCATCTTCGTGGTGGGTGAGTCAAAGGCAGGAGGGTAAGGCACTAGCAGGGGGGTCTTCACAGGCACTGGTGGGAGCCAGGGCCTGGGGCTGCACCCTGGGCTCTGCCCGTCCTTTGCTGGGTGACCCGGGTAGACCCTGTCCCCGAGGGGGTCCCATTTCTCGGGGCTTCTGAATGGGTGGGCGCTTGCAGGCGGGCCCGGCTCAGGGAAGGGCACCCAGTGTGAGAAGATTGTCCAGAAGTACGGCTACACCCACCTCTCCACCGGGGACCTCCTGCGGGCCGAGGTCAGCTCGGGCTCGGCCAGGGGCAAGATGCTGTCGGAAATCATGGAGAAGGGGCAGCTGGTGCCACTGGTGAGTGGGCCCTGGCGGGGTGGGGCACGGGGGGTGATGGTGGCCCTGAGTGGACATCAGCCAGCAAAGCCCATGACACACTGGCAAAGCTAACCATGACCTTCCCTGGCTCTGAACCCTTTTGTGGATCCCCATTGCCCTTGGCAGAAAATTCCTTCCAGGAACTCCCAAGAGCCTCTAGGACTCTGCCTGCTGGCCCCCCTAACTTCCCACCATGCCGGTCTTTCTGTCCCCTCAAACTCATCATACTCCTTCGTGCCTGGAGAGGTTTTTCTTCTTTCCCCCTTGGCTTTCAGTCCTTCCTGACTCCTCCAATTTGAGATAATACCCCCACTTCTTTACCCATAAACCCGTATCACGCTTGGAAATTGATAAGTCAGCTGTGTCATTGTCTGTCCCCTCAGCAGACCGTGAGTTTCCTGAGTGCGGGGAAGGTCTGCTTCGTTCACAGCTGTGTCCTCAGGGCCCCAACAGCTGACTGAGAGGAGGGGCTCAGTCAGTATTACTGAATGATTTGATCCATCAATCAAGTCTTCCCAGCTCAGAGAAGGCCAGGAGAGGGAGGCTTGTGTGGGACATCTGTGCCAGGGCAGAGGGCTTTTCAGCTGTGGGGGCAGCACATGCCAGGGCCCCAAGGAGAGGAGGGGAAGAAGGGCTCACGGCCTCTCCTTCTTTTCCTGTGCCCCCAGGAGACAGTGTTGGACATGCTCCGAGATGCCATGTTGGCCAAGGTAGATACTTCCAAAGGCTTCCTGATTGATGGCTACCCTCGAGAGGTGCAGCAGGGGACAGAGTTTGAGCAGAAGGTAAACATAACTTGGTGGGTGGCCTTCGGGAGCTGTGATGTGGGGCGGCCAGGTAGAGGCTGCTGATTGGCAGAGAGAGAGAGAAACACTGATTGTGGGGGTTGGGGTGAGTAAGGAGGGAAACTTTCTGGAAAGTCTGGAAAGCATCAAGTTGGGGAGTTCACGAGCTTGGGCTTAGGTTCCAGCTCAGCTGCTTGAGGCCTTGGGCCATCATTCTGCCTCTCTGAACCTCAGTGTCCCCATCTGCACAATGGGATTAGAGAGAATGCTCTCTTTAAAAGTGAGGCCTGGGGAGTTCCCCAGTGGTGTGGTGGCTAAGGCTTTGGCCCTCTCAACGCTGTGGCCTGGGTTCGATTCCCAGCCAGGGAATTACCCCAAACAAACAAAAACCAAACCAAAACAAACAAATAAGTGAGGTTTGGCACCCTGCAAACACGAGGTCAGCGGGGCAGGGAGTAGCATGGACGGGTGTGGAAGGGTCAGGCCAGTGAGGGGAGAACAGAGGCTGTTGGGACAGGGCACCTAGGGGTGATGTGGGGGAGGGAGGTTCAAGACTGGCTGGAGACCTCAAATGCCGAGGAGGGGAGTCCAGTCTCCCAGGGGTGACAGATGGTCTAGCTGGAGAGAGTGGGCCTGGAGGATGAGGCCTCTGAGCTGAAACATGTGCCCATTAGGAAAACCTTCCACAGAGCGGGAACACCTCACCCAGACACACACATGTTATATACAAGCATGTGTGTGCACACACATATGCACACACAGGTACAGAGGTACACATACATGTGCACAAGGCCATGGGCATATGCACACATGCACACAGGCCTGTGTATACATGTACAAAGAAAGGCCTGTGTGCATGTGCACACACATCTGCCAATGCACACACACATACATGCACCTCAGGCAATGCAGGTACTGGGCCTCAGTGCACCTGTACACAGGGATGCACACACATGGGTCCACACATATCCATACCTTTAGTGTCACACGCCAAATGCGGGAAACAGATAAAGCTGATAATGTCTTGGAGGGAAAGGTCAGCAAGCGTGCCTAGGGGGTTAGGGAGGGCTTTTTGGAAAAGGGACTCCTTGCAGACCTTGTAGGGAAGACTGGGCTTCCCGGTGGGCTGGGGGCAAGACCAGCCCCTCATCCCTATACCCCATCTCTGTGAGGCTAGGGCCATCTTTAGGCTTCCATAGAGTTGAGCTTCATCCAGAGATAGGATACTGTATTTCTTGACCTCTGAGTGGTTGCAAGATCTCAAGAAAGTGTCTACCTTGATCTGGGCCTCAGTTTCCCTGTGAGGGTTGGTTGGCGTTTCTTCAGACTAGGAGACTATGGACTGAGGCCTGAAGCACGGCCTAGCATGACCCACAAGCACCAGCTGTATAACATCACCTCCGACCTCCAGGGCCACATTTAGAAAATGGGGTTAATGACAGTCCCCATCCCTCCTGGGGCAGTTGTGGGTGCTCCTATGGGCACCGCTAGGGGTCCAGCATCTGGTCTTTTTCACCCTGGACACTAGAGGGCATCAGATCCTCACCAAAGGAAGACGGATCACCTCATTGCTTCTGGCCCTTCCCACTCCTCCCAGTAATGAAACGCTCATTCCAACGACAGTGACATTGTTCAGAACCTCCCTTCACCCCTTCACTCAGCCCTGGTTCCTTTGTCCAGTCCTTATCCAGCCTTGCTGGTATGAGACATACCCCTCCCTGTCCTCAGAGCTCCAGGCCAGGCTGGGGAAAGGGACGTTAGGTGATAACCAGAGGCCCTCTGGCCCTCCTGAGAGGGCTTTGACAGACCATGTCCCGGGGGAGCTGGGGACAGTGCTGGGGGTGGCATCTGGAAGACTGCCCTCAAGGAATGAGATTTTAGCTCCAATCCGAAAAAAGTGAGCACTTGTTATTGAGGGAAAGGATTCCTGGGGGATTCCTGGCAGGAGCAAAGGCCTGGTGTAGGACGAGCTTGATGAGAGCCAGCCTAGACCACAGAGTGTCAGTGTGGCTGCAGCAAGGAGAGCAAAGGGGTGAGAAGCCTGCGATGAGGAGGGCTGGGGTGGGGGCAGGGCCCTGTCACACAGGCTCTTGTAGGTCAGTTAAGGAGTGTGGACTTTCTCCTGAGGGCAATGGTTTTAGGAACGTCCGCCAGGCTGCCTTGGGGAAGGGTTTGAAGGTCTGAGTGGATCTCAAGTGGGGCCCAGAAGGGAGATGGGGAGGAGATGGCCCCCCGGGGCAGGAATGGGGCCCCTGTGACTAGTGCCCCGCCTGCAGATCGGACAGCCCACGCTGCTGCTGTATGTGGACGCAGGCCCTGAGACCATGACCCAGCGGCTCCTAAAACGTGGAGAGACCAGCGGGCGTGTGGATGACAACGAGGAGACCATTAAGAAGAGGCTGGATACCTACTACAAGGCCACAGAACCTGTCATCGCCTTCTATGAGAAACGTGGCATCGTTCGCAAGGTGCGCCCCCTGCAGGAAACCTGGGGTTTGGGCTGGCTTGGCTTCAAATTGCTTTGTCCTTGGGCCGGCCCTCCTCCCTGGGCCTTGGTTTCCCCCCTGGTTTGACGAGGGACTGCTGTCCGCCGTGGCCGGGCTCGGGACCCAGGCTTGGCCTCTGGAGGAGGGGCCTGCCTCGGTGGGGCCCACCCAGTGTCTCTGTGCTCACGACCTGTCTCCCTCAGGTCAATGCCGAAGGCTCTGTGGACAGTGTGTTCTCCCAGGTCTGCACCCACTTGGATGCCCTCAAGTAGCAACGCTGGAGCCCCTTCCCCAGCTCAGAGCCCCGCCCCACCCCTGTCCTGACTTAGGAGTCCTGGCCTGAGCTCAGCGCCTCCACCCTGCCCGGCTGGAGCCCAGACGGAGGAAGCCACTTTATCCTGTTTTCATGGACAGCTGAGCACTAAAGGAATTTCCGAGGACATTCGGTTTTACTCCTTTTTCTTTGCTTCCATTGGGCTTGATTCACGGGTGGTCGCCCTGGCCTTGAGTCCCCAGCCCCTGTCCCTCTCCATTCCTCCTCAGGCTCCTCGGGCTGCTTAGCCCACCTCAGCCAGCAGCCCCTCCCCGGGCTCACCCAGGGTGTGCTAGGCTCAGGCTGTGCCAGGCCTGGGCATCCAGGGTGGCTGAGGCAGGCTCCTTGCTCTCTGGGACTCATGGTCAGGCAGACCTTGACCCTGGCCTGGATTCCTCTGCATCCTTGTTGTGTGGCCTTGGCTCTGACCCCTCATCTCTCTGAGTCTGGTTTCTGTGCCTAACCACCCCCCGGGGACTGAGCTGTAGCCAGCAGAGAGGTCACGGGCAGTGGAGGGCTCCCTGGTAGTGGGGGCGGCACACGTCGGCCAGCCACGTGGGCAGTGATTGGCCTTCTTGCTGCAAGAGGCCCTGAAGGTCTGCAAAGGGGTCAAGATTGGATGGGGTGGGGTCACGGTCAGGAGTGCCTAGCTGCTGCGTGTGTCCTCACAGGGGTGAGACCTAACAGGCTTCCTGCCATGTGGCCCTGGGCAGGTCACAATCGGTTCTTTATAAACCCATTTCAAAATTTAAATTAGGCTCAGTGCCCAGCCCCTCCCCAGGTTAGGAAGAGAACACACTAAGCGAGGGGCGTAGTTACGGAGGCCTGTGAGCCAGAGACTGGAGCAGCCTCGGGGCTGTGAGGCCGGGGGCTTTGGGGAGGCCCCAGAATCCCCTGGGGAGAACCATCTTCCCTTTTCTATTCTCTTTCACTCTTTGACCTCATCATGGAGAAAGGCTCCATTTGGTGCTCATGTGTCTTTAACACCTGTCCCGGCCCCAGCTGGCGCCCGTGAAAGCCCTCAGTGGGCCAGACCTGGCGGAATGAATCCCATGTGGGCTGATTGTGCTGGTTGTGTGTCCCTTCTATTTATGGCAAGTGTGGCTGGTTTTTCATTTACATTAGTTATTTAAACTTTCCTTTAAAATAAACATATTTTAAGTTCTAAAAGATGAGTCTATTGAAAGAAGAACATGAAATAAATAAATGATAATACAGGGGAGAGAGGAGAAGGCAGGCCTCCTGCAGGGTGAGCCATCCGGCCTGGGTGGGGTGTGGGGTGAAGGTCTCTGTCGCCGGTCTCCCTGTTCCCCATGCCAACCCAGACTTGCGGAAAGCCCCACCTCGCTCTGTGACTTCCCACCAGGGGGTGCCCATGTGGCATCTGTCCAACTGGGCTCACACACACACACAGACACACACACAGACACACACACACACACACAC